>PVIH01015034.1:0-51193 GCA_004025045.1 Sigmodon hispidus
TATGTCCCCCTTTTCATTTCTGATTTTGTTGATTTGGACACTCTCTCTCTGTTTTTTGATTAGTTTGGCTAAGGGCTTATCTATCTTGTTAACTTTCTCAAAGAACCAACTCTTAGATTCGTTGATTCTTTGTATTGTTCTTTTTGTTTCAATTGTATTGATTTCAGCTCTAAGTTTGATTATTTCCTGCCATCTACTCTATCTAGGTGAGTTTGCTTCTAATTGTTCTAAGGCTTTCAGCTGCGCTGTTAGGTCTCTTGTGTGGGATTTCTCAAGGTTTTTCATATAGGCCTCTAGCGCTATGAATTTTCCTCTTAAGACTGCTTTCATTGTGTCCCACAAGTTTGGATACATTGTAGATTCATTTTCATTGAATTCTAGGAAGACTTTGATTTCTTTCTTAATTTCTTCCTTGACCCAGAGATGGTTCAGCTGATTGATGTTAAGTTTCCATTAGTTGGTATTCTTTCTTTGGGTTTTTATGTTGTTGAACTCTAAATTTAGGCCCTGATGGTCCAATATGTTACAAGGGATTATTTACACTTCTTTGTATCTGCTGATATTTGCTTTATGATCAATTATGTGGTTGATTTTGGAGAAAGTTCCATGAGGAGCTGAGAAATATGTATATTCCTTTGCCTTTGGGTGGAAGGTTCTGTAGATATCTATGTAGATATTTGCATCCTAGCCTCTTTTAGACTCCTTATTTCTCTGTTGAGACTCTGTCTGTTGGATATATCCAGGGTGGAAAGTGGGGTATTGAAGTTTTCCATTATTAGGGTGTAAGAATTGATGTGGAATTCGAGCTTTAGCAGTGTTTCTTTTACATAAGTAGGTGCCCCTATATTAGGGGCATAAATATTTAAGATTGAAATCTCCTCTTGAACAATTTTTCCTGTGATGAATAAGTAGTGACCATCTTGGTCCCTTTTAATTGCTTTTAGCTTAAAGTCTACTTTGTTAGATATTAGGATTGCAACCCTTGCTTGTTTCTTAGGACCTTTTGACTGGAAAATCTTTTCCCAACCCTTTATTCTAAGCCTGTGTCTATCTTTGTGGTTGATGTGTGTTTCTTGTAGGCAACAGAAGGATGGCTTCTGCTGTTGTATCCATCCTGATATTGTGTGACGTTTTATAGGAGAGTTGAGTCCATTGATATTAAGGGAAATTAGTGACCATTGATTCTTATTTCCTGCCATTTTTGGTGGTAACTTGTTTGTATTTCCTTTCTCTAGGGTATTCCTCTGTGGACTTATTCGTTGTTTGTGCTTTCATGGGTGTATCTGGGGTCGTTAGGTTGGTGTTTTCCCTCTAATGCTCTCTGTACTGCTGGATTGGTACATAGATATTCTTTCAGTTTGACTTTGTCTTGAAATACCTTGTTTACTTCATTTATGTTAATTGATAATGTTTCAGGGTATAGTATTCTAGTTTGGCAGTCATGCTGTTTTAGTGTCTGTATAACTTCTGACCAAGCCCTTCTAGCTTTCATCGTTTCCATTGAATAGTCAGACATTATTCTGATGGGTCTGCCTTTATATGTATATTGGCTCTTTTCTTTTGTAGCTCTTAAAATTTTTTCTTTGTTCTGTATGTTTTGTGGCTTGATTATAATGTGGCACGCTCAATTTTTTGGGGATCATATCTATTTGGTGTTCTGTAAGCTTCTTGTATCTTTATAGGCATTTCCTTCTTCAGGGTAGGGAAGTTTTCTTCTATGATTTTATTGAAAACATTATCTGTGCCTTTGAGCTGGTATTCTTCTCCTTCTTCTATTCCTATAATTCTCAAAATAGGTCATTTCATGGTGCCCCAGATTTCCTGAACATTTTGAGTTATGGCTTTTTTAGTTTTAGTATTTTCTTTGACTGATATATCTATTTGAGGTACTGAGTCTTCCACTTCAGAGATTCTATCTTCCATCTCTTAAACTCTGTTTGTTATGCTTGTATCTGTGGTTCCAGCTTTTTTCTTTAGACTTTCTATTTCCATCTTTGCCTCATTTTGTGCCTTTTTTATTGTTTCTATTTCAGCTTTTAGTTCCTGGCACATTTCTTTCATAGATTTGTTCATCTCTTCCAATTTTTTGTTTGTATTTTCTTCTACTTCTTTAAGGCTTTTTTTCATATCTTCTTTGAGAGTTTCGATGATCATCAAAATGGAATTTTTGGTGTTGCTTCCTTCTGTTTCCTCTTCATTGCTCAGTTCAGGTCTTGTATTTGTAGGATGGCCACTTTCTTCTGGAGTTATGTTGTTGTCCTTTATATTATTATGTAAGTTTTTGCACTGGTGTCTGCCCATGGCTTCAATGTTTCACGATTAGATGGCTTCTGGTCATTTGTGGCACTCGAGCTTGTGTGCCTCCTGTCACCTCTCTGGGCAGGGTCTGAATCTGGCCTTCAGGGACCCCTGCAGTTGTCTGTGTGCTCAGTTCAATGTGGTGATGGGTAGCCGTGCAAATTCCCTCAGCAAGAGCTGTGGGTATGTTGACAGACAGAGTTTATCTGCCCGTGCTCCAGAGTGCCCTGGGACTCTGCAGACAGCACTTGGTCCCAGAAGCAGAACTGGACCTGATGGGAGCTCAACTCTCCCTCCCTGCCTGGGATATAGGAGCTTGGGCCTAGTGACCCCTCCTCACCTCTGGGCGGGGTCTGAGTCTGTCCTTCTGGGACCCCTGAAGTTGTTAGTTCGCTCAGTTCGAGGTGGTGGTGGGTAGCCGTGCAAATTCCCTCAGCTGGAGCTGTGGGTATGGTGACAGGCATAGTTTATCTGCCCCCACTCCAGAGTCACAAAAATATCTTTTAATTAAATAAATTCTTCAAACACATCAAAAACATACAAAATATAACATTTAAAATATTTTACAAACTTAAACTTTAATAAACAATAAAACATATCTGATAACACCAATATATTTCAAAAAATAATAAACATTCAAAAAACTTCACATAAAATTTATTTTGTGACAACAATTAGCCACTAGACAAAAAACTGTTCTAATATTAACTACTTGATAATAAACTATATAAACTAGACATACAAGTTTCATAAAAAGAAACTCTAAATGTTGACAAAACAAGCCAAAATAGTCTTTCAAATTCCTGCTTTACAAAAAAATTGCCAAACATTCTTCAAGACATAAAAAAACAACTCATAAACAATATCAAATTTTCTACATCACTAAAAAATATGCCAAAGACTTTAAGCTGTAAAGGCTAAAGGATAGTGCCCCAACATTACAAAAAAAAATTTTTAAATGACTGTCCAGACAAACAAATGTCATCTCTATCATTTTCTAAACTTTAAAAATTGCTTACACTTCCTGCTTATTTAAATAATATTATATCCTTCTGTGGTCTTTGATATAGTTAAAAGTTTAATAATTATAAATATAGTTCTTTTTAATTTTAAAAATATATTAAATATAAAACTTTAAACTCACAATAATAAAATAAATAATAAAATATTCTCTTTAATTTATAAATATAAATAAACTAAATATTATAACTATAATTCCTGCTTAAAAACTGTTCTATTATAATTTTGCTGTATAAAAATTAAAACTTTCCTTTTTAATTAAACAAAAAATATAATAAAACGTTCTCTATATGCTATTAATAAAAAACTATTTTAGTCTATATAAAACACCATAAAAATAAATAAAAAATCAAAAGACAGACAGGTAGAAGGAGGGTGGTTATTCAGTCTCCTTCTGACCCCCAAAGAAGAAAAATGTAACAAATCCAGGTGAGCCACTGGCCGGCCCACATGGCAGATAGATTAAAAGAAATGGGTTAAATTAATATGAAAGAGCTAGCTAATAATGTACATAAAACATGGGCCAAACAATATAAAGTTAATATAAGTGTCTGATTCATTTCTTTGGGGGAAAAAGCCACTGCGGGTCAGGTCCAAACCTCGGGCCCAAATGGGCCTGAAAAACCTTCTACAACACAAACATACACACATGCACACACACATACACATTTTTTTTGTGTGTGTTTCTGTGGTATAGGTATATTCATGTATGTACACAAATATGAAGGCCAAAGATCAAAGTCAGATGTCTTCTTCAATTATTTTTCATCTCACTTTTTTAAATATTAATTACAAACTGTTTGGCCTATGGTTTAGACTCATTAGCAACTAGCTCTTATGACTTAACTTGACCTATTGCTATTAATCTATGTTTTGCCATGTGGCTTCGTGGCTTTATCTGTGTTCTAGTACATCTTGCTTTCTTAGCAGCAGCCTGAAGCATCTGTCTGACTATGTTCTTCTCCTTGGATTTTGTGCTTGCCTCCAAGCTGCCTTGCCATAAACCAAAACAGCCTCTTTATTAACAAATGACAGTAAAGCACATTCACAGCATACAGAAAGACATCCCACATCACCTCCCTGTTGCTGGTTTTTATTCTTTTGTTCCTCAAACCAGCTCCAAAAGAAATCGCACACAAAGACCTTTTCTTATAAATATCTGGCCTTAGCTTGGCTCATTTTTATTGAACTTTTCATTTTTCCTTCTTTCTTTCTTTTTTTAAATTGTAAGGCTTTTATCTCTTTTTTTCCCAGTCTTGTTGGAGAGAGAGGAAAGAGTATATGAGCAAAGGAACCAGGATAGTGAGGAGGATGCTCACAGAAATGCCTGATCTGAGCTATTGTGAGCCCACTGAATCAGGAACAACCAGTGAGGAACTTTCATGGAAAGGAACTAAACCCTCCAAGGCTAGACAACTATCAAACGGCATGGGAGCCTCTTAGATTAGCATGCAGTGACATCTCTGAGCCCATTCTCTACAGAGGAACATCTAACTCACCCTTAATACTAGGATGAAGGACTTGGACCTATCTCAACTAGAAATGCCAAAATGAATTGGCCCACCTTGGAACTCTTTGCCCTCCTTGGGGAATAGATAGGAAATGGGGTGGGGGAGGCTGAAGGAGGACTGGAAGGGACTGGGAGGGAAGGGAGGGGGAGAAAAGATAGATATGGAAAAAACTTTTAAATAAAAAACCATTTCACATTTAAAGACATAATATCTCATTCAATTTGTAGATCACCAATTGAGTTATCTTGGTTTGCCAGTAAACTTCAAGGATTTTCATATCTCTGATTGTTTGCAGGTGTGTATCACAGCATCCAGCTTTTACATGGGTTCTGGATACTAGAACACAGGTCCTCATGCTGACAAGGCATGCCCTTTATAAAGGAAGTCAATTTTCCAGTTCTTTGAAAGGTAGATTAACAAGTTTTATAGTGAAAACAGAGAGAAGATGAAGATAAAAACACAGGTGATGAATAGAGACATAGTGACACAGGGCCACAGAATAAACATGTATGCCTTAATACTGTTCTTTAAAGAGTCATGTTCTGCTCCTCAATAGCCAAGAATGAGGTTATCAGGTGGCAAGGGCAAGGGACATTTGGGCCTAGAATCATAACTTAGTGTGCCAGTTATGACTGCAGCCACATGCAGTATTTGATCAAGTCTCCTTATTCCCTTGGCTTCTAAGGAAGACTCAGTCTCCACCACGATGGACAAGGTCTAACCCTTTACCTACTACAAACAAAGTCTCAGCTCTTCTATCTGTCAGCACTATCATTTCCAGAAAATAGATGAGATTGAAAAAAAACAGAGCTCATGAATCTGATAGAAAAGAGAAAATTTAAATAGTTGAAAATTAATATAGCTGAAACTTAGAAGTATAGGGATATTTAAATATGCATGCACTACACATATAAACATGCATATAAATACATGCATGTGTATATGCTAAATAATTTATATTGTACATATAAGCTATACAATTTTATGTCATTCAGCATATAAGCAGACACACATCGAATTTTATATATGTATCAGACATTGTATGTTATACAGCAAGTGTTTTTATATTGGATATTGTGATTTTGAGATGTAGCTCAGAGAAAACAAGGACACTCACAAGAACCTAGTGTCTATATCCCTGAAAAATAAAACACATAATTTTGCAAAAGAAAAATTACTAACCTGACAGTAGGAAAACACAGAAACAATTTTGCATGCTATAGTTCAACACATTCATTACAATTATCAGCTTGATAACTGAAGAATTTGCAAGTAACAAACAATGTAATTACCAGCTCTGGATTAGTGAAATATGTAAAGTGTTATGAAAGTCCACATTTCATTGACATACTAAATGAATATTTTCAAAATTTTAAATTATGACCATAAACCCTCACTAAAGCTAAAAATCATCTAAAATACACATGGCTTTACATATTCATGATGATTATAAATCAGAGGCCCAACTTATCAAAATTTTATTACTCAACATAATAGAAAACAGGAAAACAATGAATAGACTCTAAGTGTACCATTGCTGTTCATCATCACATGAGTATAGCTCGTCACAAATAGGCTTTTTCCAAAGTCAACACTGTCCTCACATATCTTCTAAAAAAGCCTCACTCTTTTTCTACAGGTGACTATAAGAGGCAGGCATGTATTAAGACTGTTTTTCCCTAAAAGCAATAGAAAAAGCTAGATGAAATTCAAAAAAATTGCTACCTATTGTATATACTGAGGGCTTCTTAGGCACTTAAGACATTATAAGGCAAGATCTCAGCTAAGAGGAAAAATTGGGAACCTGCCCCTTCTTGACTACCAATGTGTGAGAAAGTGAAGAAAACTGTAATGTATCTATAGCAGACAGAGAAGTTCCATGGATGAAGACACAGTACAAAGATTGAAAGGCTAAAACTAGACATGAGCTCTGAGATCATCTGGGTTTAGATCATTGAGGTCCTTGAGAAACACTATGGATAGATTGAGGCTGGTATTCTGTACTTGGGAATGGATGAGTAGAAAAAAATCCTTCAATGTTCAACAGAGCTTCTAACAAATGTGTGGCTCTGTGAAGTAAAACTAGTTACCAGTATCCCTGGAAATAGGATTCTGACAATGACCCTGGGATCTCAGTAGCACATTCTAAGTAGCTACAACTTTCTGTGAGACAGAAGCAAGGAGAAAGATCGAAACTTATAAAATTTTAAAACATAGATTTGAGCAGGATCAAATGATAACCAAACCATAGTAATGTGTAATCTTATAGTGCCTGCTCGTGCGCGAAGCTCATCCTCTGGGAAGAAAATTGCTCAAGCAAGAACCTTTTATATATTTCATTTTACAAAGGTAATCATGCCATCAAAAAGTAACTGTGTGGTCTATGGAAGTAGATGAACAGGAAAGCAGGTCATGGTGAAGGACCCACAGTTATCATAGATGCAATAGCTATCAGTAAAGTGTATCAAGACAACTGACTGATAAGCTCTGAAAGACAAATGACAAATTGAAACATTTCACTACAGAACCAAAAAATCTAAGAACAAAATGAACAAGCTGGAATTGACATAATATCTAAAGATGGAAAGACACTTACTGCAAAATAACTGAGGCAGAGATAAATGAGAGAAAGAGATCAAAAGGAACAGAGACATCACACAAAGGAGAGAGAGAGAGAGAGAGAGAGAGAGAGAGAGAGAGAGAGAGAGAGAGAGAGAGAATTGCTAAGCGTTTTCATAAAACAAAGCCATAATTAGAATCTCTACATATCTTTAAGGATGAAAATTACAAAGACTTGGGTATGTCATAGGAAAACACCTGAAAACCAAAGACCAAAATTAAAAACAAAAAAAGGTTCCAACTTTGAAGAAAAACCAGTAATGGAGATCTGACATGGACCATACAGAAGTTGTAATGGTACAGTGTCCTTGAATTGCCAGAAGGAAACACCTGGCAACTTAAAACTCTATGCTGAATGAAAATGTCCTTCAAAGGGGAAAGTTTAGAGTACATGATTTCAAATTCAACAAATGCAGAGTAAAGTGCTAATGAACACCTGCACCAATGGATTAATTAAGGAGAGCTCTAGACCAGGAGCAAGTAAAAGAGGAACTCCGAATATCAGAGAGGGGAAACCTGTCCACACAAAGGACATTTTTCCTCTCATCTACTAATACTCTCTCACTTTCACTAAGCAATATGTAGACTTTGGGTGCTTTCTAGGCATCTTACTGTCCTTGGAACCATAATTGATCTCCAACTGCAAACATTGTCCCCAAAGAGTGGAGCACGAACAATGAGAAATCTAACTAGTATGTGCAATGCAGAATATCTGACTTACAAACACAATTTTTGCATAAATGAGGTCTGTGTCAAGACATGCTCAAAGTTGTTGTTGGGTTGGTGGTCACCTGAAACACTGTATCTTTTAAATGCAGCAATTCTCATCCTTAAAATCCCACACCACACTAACCTCTTTCTTGAGTCTTACCTTAATGGTATGGTTTACATCTTAACCATTTCATGTGATTAAATGTTATTAACATCAATTTATTCTATTTATTTTTAAATTAGAATTAAAAAAAAATTGGGTTCGTATTAAAAATTTCAAAATATTTGGTTTTGTTGATATTCATTGCCTACTTTATCTCTTCCTTAACACCCTTACCATGGTCCATTTCTTTCCTTAGTAGGGTCCTCTTACATTGTACTGATTCACATTCTATTATCTTCTTTAATAATTAAAATGCTTGCCTTTATCTCTGAAGCCTCCTTTCCAGTTTTGTAACTATACATATGTTCACATATAAAAAATAAGGTCTAAAAATTATTTAAGAGAAATTTACATTTTTCTTTATAAGTCTGGGTAATTTTGCTTAAAACAATGATTTGTTTTGGTTCCATTCACTTTTCCAAAAATATTATGATTTTCTTTATTTACAGCTGGATAAAATTCCATTTTGCATGTGCCATATTTTCTTTGTTCATTCATCTGTTGATGAACAGTGAGACTGGTTATATCTCAACTATTGTGAATAGCAGAGAAATGAAGATGAATGTGAAAATATCTTAATTTTACATTATGTTATATGTTTACATGCTAATATAAAGACTTCATTTTTATGTATATGAGTGATTTACCAATATTTATGTATATGGACTTCTTTGATGCCTAGAGCCTGTGGAGAACAAAAATTGTCATATTCTCTGAAACAAGAGTTATAGATTATTTTTGAATTTCATGTTGGTGCTTGGGATAGAACCTAGGTCCTATGGAAGAGTACCCATTGCTAGTACCTATTTATCCATCTCTGCAGCTCAGACTTAGAATATTTTTATTTCATGATAAGGAAGAACATGACTGGGTTATACAGTAATCTAGCTTTAGTTTTTACCACATCCACAGTGGCAGAACCATTATTCACTACCATGAACATGTTCCTCTCTATATACTACCTTATCAGCATATGTGTCAGTTGGTTCCTTGTTTTATGCTTTTCTGAAAGATGAGATGGAGTGAAATATACCTCTGATTTGCATTTCAGTGATAGTTAAGGGTACCAGACTTTTAAAAGAAAATATTTATTAATCTTGACTTAATAAAAAATTATTTAAGTATTGAATGGTTCTTATCTCTTTATTAGAGAAAAAAATTTCCCAAGACCTGCATAGTAGAGTTTCCTTGGTCTTGAGGGGCATAGGGCCCTGTTTGCAAGGTCCTCTTTGACTAAGCCATGAACTTTTCTTATAGAGTCTGTTCCAACTGCTAGTAAAAGATCAAGGGTCTTTCCTTCTTGGATTAGTACTTTCTTTCTTTCAGAAGGCTAAAGTTTGGTAATTAGAAAGAATATTTTCCAGTTTCCTCAGCAGATAAATTTTCTGTTTACTTTTCGCAAGAAGAATTAGATTTTACTATTCCCTTTCCAAACCTATTATTGGGAAGCATTGTGCCACACTTCTGGATGTGTTTAAAGGGATGGTGTGAGACGCTGCAGCTGAGGAGTACCCACATGAATTTCTCTTAGGTTTCAGATGCTCAAGCCATAAAGATCAAAAGAACGATGAGAAAGAAGGAAGTTTTCTCATTTGATTTCTCTCTGGTTCTGGCAGCATCCTTGGAAGCACATCACATACCTCTACAGTGGTCTTTGATCTTGACTGTTAACAGCATTTGTACTAAGAAAGTTGATCTTTACAAAAAGACTGCATTCTACCATGTTGCCATCTAACTGCTCTTTTTACTGTCCAGAAATAACTAGATTTTGTAAAGTTACTGGAGATCAGCACAAAATAAGTCAGACCATTGTTTAGAAAATCCTTTTGTTCCTGATATGGTATCAACTACATATCACACATCGTTAGGTATACAAAATCTTTCTCTGAAAAAATATCTCAAGTGAAGTGATTTTACCTTAATAGATATCACATCTTGGTTTCCAACTAATCCATTTCAGAAATCTGACCCCTAGCCTGCAGAAAACTTAACCATATTGAAAGCCCCACTGCATGGTACTGGGCCAGTACTTTGATGGCAGCATTGAATACACTGGTCTTGCTAATATGAAGTTGAAAGCATATCAGAATTCTTAGAATCATTAAAAGTAACTAGGTTAGGTGAAAATCTCATAAAAATACAGATACATGACACCTTGATGATATTTATAGAATGTGATGGAAAATTATGCTTACTCAGGATCATAGTAAGAAAATATGCACACATAGCATTTCCTCTTGGGGATTTTGAAGAAGAGACATATGTGAGAACATTGTCTTCAGTTTCCTGGATGGCAAGTTTCCATTGTGGGTGCCTCTGACGCTGATTTAGATTATAGTGGATACCGTCTTACCACGTAGACTTAACAATCTAGTTAGAATCCAAAGAAGTACAGAAAGGGGAGGGGATGGGGAAAGAGAGGGAGATTTTGAAGGTGAATAGGTAGGGATGTAGGGAGGATCTTGATTCAGGAGTAGTTGACAAAGGGTAAAACATCATTAAAATAAATCATATAAAAATATTTAAATGAAAGAAATATAAAAGAAGAAATAACTGTGACAAGTAGAAATGCTGAATGGAATCAGTAGACAGAACAAAGTGCAGCATTCCAGGACCATGAAAAAGAGATGCATCCTTCTGGGGATGCCATTTGGACCAAAAGTGTCCTAGATTAATAAATGGGTTTTGATGAGTATTTACTGATTACTGATTAATATTAGTATTAATTAATATTAACTGATTAGTATCTGATTACATATACTAAATTCTATTCTGAAATGGGTGATTTCTCATTTACTAAACAATAATTTGGATGTATGCAGTATCATTCCATCAATTAGTGAAAGCCACATACTAAAAAAGCTTTCACACTTTTAAAGGGACTACAGGGTCAAATGCAAGGGTATTCTAGAACTTTCTTAAATTTCACTTCTTTTTCACTGCTTCCTATGACACTTAGAAGAACCCCAGAGACAGGTTTGCAATGAAAAAATAACATTTTAAGTACATAAAGAGTTCTATATGATAGTGAAGAGAAATATTTCTATCTTCCTTCAGGTCCAACTTGCATGAATGTTAATGTGACTGAAGATAGAAATCTAGACTCATGCAAACACTTCCCACAAATGTTTGCTTTGGGACCTCAATAAAAATGAAGCAAAAAATAATTTACAGATTAATTATTATTCTGCTCACATTTGGAGGGCCATAACAAAATGGGCCATATTTACTCTGTTGCTGATTACCATGAGATATTCAGGTGTTCCCAAAGGTTGAGTAGACAGGCTTACCCTTCCTGTGAATGCAATGTAGCTTCATTGTCCTGCTAACTACTCATTTTGAAATGGACCCAACCTAGACACACACAGCAGAAAGAAAGAATATTCTAGTAAATTGAGAAGACCCTCTTATATTACTAAGTATCTACTTTGATCAGTACTGAACACCTTAGCCCCTCAGTGGCCCTTATGGGCATTTGTTTTCAAGGGGAGCAACCTCTATCACTTTCCCATAGTATTTGGATCAGTGACATACCTCTAACATGACAGATATATATTCAGTAAAGGTTTTCATTACTAGTTTAAAATTTTTATGCAAATCCCACCCCCACAGATTAAGAAAAGCCTTCACACCACAACTTAGAAATGATAAATGTTCCAGTAGAGTGACTTGTTTTAATATGACAATGTGTTGCTAATGAACTAATTCCCTAACATTCTTTGATTTGTGTCATATATGCCTCTCCTAGATGTACTTGGATAATATATATAAAGAAATGAAAAATGAAAATTTGCCTTTAGAGAGCAAGATGTGGTTCAAGTGAAGGATCAATATAGTACTATTTCTGTCATAGTTGAAATTCATGTGTTTGGAAATGAAGGGGCAAAAATGAGATGGCTGCTTCCTGCTCCAGACCTAAGGTAATAAACACCATCATAGGGTTGTGCCTTTCATCCATAGACTTGCTCTATAGTGCTTTAAGTTTTTAATACCCAGAATGCTATTAATAATGAACTTCTGAAGAGTTCCTTCAAACTAGAAAGTGAACTCACTACCTGGTCATATGGGGCTTCTCATGTCATTAATTCAAAGGATGTAGAAGAGGTTACTCACTGTCCAATTAGACTATGAAAGTGAAACAAGGTCGTTACATGATGAAGTCGGGAAACACTGTGCCTGTAACCCAGGGGAATCCCTTAGTACCTCTAAGAAGCTCAAAATCAAATAAAAGTGTCATAGAAGGCCATAGCAATCCAATATAGGTGTGTCACTGAACACTGAGGATGCCCTTCAGAAGCAAAATCTGAATCACCCTAAAAAGTTAAAGTGCTTTCATGAGTGAAGATTGTAGGTAAAAGCAAAAAAAAAAAAAAATCTGGAACAGGGAGACAGAAGAAAAAATTTAAAGCACCACCAGTCCACCAGTGCCTTTGACATAAGATACAAAGTCAACAGCTCCAGCAGGCACAGAGATGTCGTATTCTTTCTTGTTACACACACACACACACACACACACACACACACACACACACACACACACATTCACTCTCTTCTTTCTATTATGTTATGTAGAATGTGCATGTTTTGCTTTAATGCAACAGTTTTACTTTAATCTTGTTTTTTTAATGAGGTAACTTTACCATCAACCTCATTCAATTTGGAATCAGCTAAGAGCCATACCTCTGGGTGTATCTTTGGGGACATGCAAAGAACTGAGTATGCAAGACTCATGTGAATTTCAATGTCCCCACGCCTCAGCCAGAGTCCTGAACTGGAAACAAAGATGGGAAGCTGAGCTGCTACCATCTCTGCTTGTTGATGCAGTGTGAGTAAGCTGCCTTACCTCCCCACTGCTCTACATCCCTGCCTCCTCTTAAAGCAGGAGCCAAAGGAAACTCTTCCTTAAGTTGCTTTTTGTTTTGCCAGGTATTTTATCACATGGTTGAGAAAAATAGCTAATAGACTGTTTTAATTATAGAATATCCAGATGGCTGAGGTAAAAAGAAATCTTACCCAAAGAGTGCTGCTGGGAAGTGAATTTTATTAAACATAATAAGTGAATTTTATTAAAGACTTCTGTGGATTTTGTTCAAGATATGTGAGTACAAGTAAGGAGCCTTGGTCAGTTATTGACTCCTGACTCCTCAACCATGCTCATTCAGGCCAGGACAAGTGTGGGTCCTTCCATCTAGCTTCCTGGTAGGATTAATGAGGAAGAACTGGTGAGGTCAGAGACGGGTAAGGAAAAGAGGTGCTTCTTTGTACCCCCCTTTGTGGCACCTTAGGAGGTTTCAGCAGTCCTGTACTCAGCTGAGACACAACACTTCATGGACCCAGCTCTGGCCATGAGCTCTTTGCCCCACGTTTCCCAGCTACCTCTCCTCCCAACAGCCCCATCTTGCATGTAGGAATTACTTGCTTCTCAGTTCCCTGTCACTGGCCTTTTTAATCAGGAAGAATGTTTTCCTTGCCTGCTGTTCCAATCTTTCCTGAACCATTCTTTCTCTCCTGGCTATTTGAATGCCTGAATCAACAGCATTCACACAAGTCCTAAGGGCTTTGAGAGGAACCAGAAACTTCTGCTACTAAAAGGAGGGAAGAAAAGGAATCAGAATCAGGTTGTTTGGAAAATAACTCTATTCACTTCGAGTGCATTTCCATCTCTGTATGTTTTGCTTACATTTCTCAGAGGAATTTCATCAGAACAAAGACTTTTGCTTATACTGAAATGTTTAAAATGATGGACCTTTGCCACTGATAAACATGTTAAATACAATTTGATAAAGCATAAAAATCTGTCCCTTGCCTCAGTAGACATCCCTTTGTTCTATCCAGAAGGTGGAGAAAATACATCATAACCCAAATTTCTCTCTTATTCTGTCTGTAATCCCTTCTAATCAACTGGGGCTCGGTTCCAGGGCCCTGACTGTCTGCCCCTTGTTTTCTGACTATTCATACCCCCCAAAAGCCTGACTGAAAAATTCCCCGAACATACTGTGTATCAAAAGAGTGAATGCATCCAGAAAGCCTGCAATAAAAATAACCCAAACAAATGACTACTACATCACATGTCCTATTAGCAAAGTACTTGTGTGGGAACAAAATGTTGTTGTTGGTTTTGTTTTCATTTTTTTAATACAGTCAAGGCCCCAGTGGGGCATGAATGTGGAATATCATCCCATTTTATAATATATGCACCATAATCTTCTTAAAATGAGTTTTCACTTCAAGAAACATAAGGACTTAAATATGAGCAGCCTGTTTTGTGTGCCTGTGTGTTTGGCATCTCATTACACTTCAGACCATTTTGTCTTCTTAGAACAATTGAATATCATTAGGGGAGGCGTATTTTGTTGCCAGAACTTGCTTGGTTGTGATTGTGCTCGTTACAATGTGTCCATTTGCCAGCTGATGGATGGGAATTCTGAAGTGTGCCTGGTGGGTGAGCATTTGAATATCAGAACTTTCATCTCTTTCTTCCAGAAAGAAAAATAGCCTTGCTACCAACCAACACAACACATGAATTGCCCTTGACTTCCCCTCCCTCCTTCTGTCTTCTTTATGTAACACTCAGTTTAGCTTTCTGAGTTTCTATCAGGTACCCAGAATGCTTACAAGTCCATGGTTAAGATCTAGACAATGCAGAAGTAAATGCAGGCTTCACCCTGGCTTGATTTGTGTGGTGACCCTGAACAAATCACCAGCCTCTTGGGGCTTCAAGGTTTTCATTTGCAAAATGAGTTTCTAAATGTTTACTTTTCAGGGTCATTACAAGGAAGATCTCATACTCATTTGGGGAACATAGTACAAACCCAAAAGTTAGGAATTGGCCAAAATAATACATGAAAGAGATGCATCTAGCATGTACAAAGTCCTGGATTCATTCTCCAGCATGGCATAAAGTATATTTGGATTCCTACATCTGCAGCAGCAGGGGCATCAGAAGTTCAAGCTCATCTTTAGCTGCGTAGTGAGTTTGAAGTTAGCCTAGGCCACATGAGACCCTTCCTCAGAAAGAGGAGTGGAGAAGGAGGGAGGGAGGGAGCAAAAAAGTGGGGGGAGGAAGGGGGAGAGAGAGGGAGGAAGGAAGAGAGAGGGAAAGGAGGGAGAAAAAGAGAGAGAGAGCATGTGGGGGTAAGAGAGACAATAAGCACTGAGGGGAAACACAAAAATAAATAAGGTAGGGACAATAGTTAGAATGTTGCTGGCACCAAACATCCTGAAGAATCTAAGGAACTTGAGGTTGTATCTCAAAATAAACCTGCCAATTAACTGTGAGTCCACAGAGAATCACACTAAATGGGGGGAAATGAAGCTAAACTATCCCTATTTGCCCATATGATTCTATATGTAAAGACCCTGTAAGCTACTAGAAAACTTCTAAAGCTGATTTTTAAAAAAACTCATAAAAATAGTAGTATACAAAATTAACAGATATTCAGAATAAAGACATTTACCTAGGAGAGATTATACTCATTTAACCATCACCTTATGAGGTTCACATATTTGCAGTCCCTGATTATATGAGGAAAACATGATGGGGAACACATTCTAGAGACGAGAAACTAAAAATAAAATTGTGAGCAATGTTCTTTCAGAACCAAGCATTATGAGAAAAAGATTGTTTAAATAAGAAATACTCAGTGAGAGATGGGGGTTGTGGCTTGTGGAACAAAGGGACTGGAGAATATCCTCTAATATTGAGTTTGTATTTTTTAATTGGCAATGCCTACCTGTTTATATTCAAAAGCAAGACCCTCCTTTCACATCTCAGCATGTACAGACTTCCTTTTTGCTCAAAAATCCGTTGTAGCATGCATTATCTATATATTATCAAAAGAACTTTCTGGCCAGTGGTTTTGCCAAACTTGAGTTGGACCTCCAATCTCTAGGACATAATTTAAAGGAAATTTTGTCAGTTTTCTGCTTTATCAGTGTTACCTAAGTGAGAAATACTGAAGAACCTTTGGGGTGTAAGGGCTTTCACATTTCTACTGTCCTCAAGTAATCAACAAATTAAACCACTGTCAGTTATTAACACTTTAGTGTAAATTAGATTATCTTGGATTGCAAAGTAGTAATCATATGATTCCAAATTATAATTTTATAGAATAAGAAAGCTGAGATCCATAACAGGAACATATTTGATAACTAAGTCAGTCAGAAATATGAGACAGGACCAAATCCCAGCTCTCTTGGCATTTTGTCAGCCACCAAATTCTGTCCCCAGATTTTTCAAAATGGGTAAGATCATCTATTGATGAAATTTTCAGTTAGCCAATTCTCACGAGGAAAGGCTGTAAAACCCTCAGTTCAAAAGCAAATATCATAATGGAGAAAATGCAAATAGCTTGAAAAGGTTTTATCTTCAATTGGTTTACACAATTAGCTGTTCCCAAGTATCAGGTCTTATGAAAGATATCATTCACTAGAGAAGAAACTGATAGGATAGGGTGACCCCTGTATGAAGTAAACAGGAAATGTATGAAGTATTTTCTTCCTTCTACACCACAGTCAGGTAGCCTTGAGTCTCACTGCAAAGGACTTTACAAACAATAGTAATGAAATGATATTGATAGATATTGACTTAGAATTATCTGCCCATGTCTCTCTTTAGCCCATTTGTGCTTTCAAAGAGGGCCACTTAATTTCTCTGTACTATTTAAATGTTGTTAGGAAATGTGGGCTCTAACTCATAAATAAAGAAACAAGTATTAAGTCATTTTAATGAAATATGAAGAAATTCATTTTTGTTATGTATGGAATTGACCTTGTGAAGGTGAAATTTCTCACAGGAGAGAAGGCATGTTAGTAAGATCCCTGGACAAACGAGGATCCTTTCTGAGGCACTTCCCGGCATGACTGTGCATCCACTTTCACCAACTGTTGAACACAGAGATACTATAGACATCACAATGGTATCTGTGGAACTGCAGGTGAGTAAAGAAACATGCAGGTCCTGCTTTGAAGGCTATATCTTTCCAACTATCAAGAGGGCAACAAGCCTTGGCATTAAATGAAACCTGAGCACAGCTGTCTGATAAACATTTGCCACTGGGATAAGACCACATTCGTGTATTTACACATGGTGGATAACCGCCCTTTTGCTAGTAAAACATGAACAAGAAGTCATGACAGACATCACATGGCCCACATCCATAAATATATTATTCTACTCTCCCACATTGTAGAACATTTTCTCATTTCTTAACCAGCTTTATCGGGGTTTGACATATGCACTTCTGTTTCTAAACAGGCTTTTCAGTCGTTTCTACTGGATTTTGAGAAGTTCCACATTGAACTCTCCTTGTGCCAGGCATGCTCTGTGACTGAGTGGAGATGGGCACATTTGTAGACTTCTGCCCAGTGGTTGGGCTCTAATGGAATCCTGAGACAGATAGTTTCCTATTAACATTTTAAATCTTACACTGCCTCCTGTTTCCTGATTTAGCCCTACTATCCCCTGATACAGATCACTGGGACTTTTCCACTTGACTCTTGCAACCTTTCTTTCCAGTAGCTAGTATTTACTCTTGGCGTGGCCCTTGATATTCTCTCTCTCTCTCTCTCTCCCTCTCTCTCTCTCTCTCTCTCTCTCTCTCTCTCTCTCTCTCTCTCTGTGTGTGTGTGTGTTGTGTTTATGTATCCATTGAAGATTACTTGGTATTGGGTAGATATCTATTTTTAAAAACTGAGATAGGTAATAAAATATATGCATACTCATATATACATATAAACCATATATATAAATGTATAAAATATTGTTAATTAATTACACACAACAACAAAAACAAAAAACTGTTATCAGAGGTTTCACATCACAATAATTTGCAATCATTTATGACACAGTAAAATTTCCAATAATATCAATAGATATAAAAATTTAAATTACATGTTAGAATACAAAATAGAATTAAATTGAAACTAGGCCCAGAATCTTCTCTTAGAAAACCAAAACATTTATAACAATCTTTCAAGTTATATAATGTATTAATATGTGAGCCTTCCCTGCAGTAGAACATGAATCTACTTATGGAGACTCATACCCAAATGTCTGTCATGATCAGAAGTCTCCTGGTAGCTATTTAGCTACAGATTTGTTGTGACCTTCTGTGGCAGTTTAAATGTAACTGGCTCCCAGAGGCTCATGGCAAGTTGCACTACCAGGAGGTATGGAGATGTCAGAATAGGTGTGGCACTGAAGGAGGAAGTGTATCTATTTCAGTGTATCATTTCCTGCTGCCTTAGGATCAAGATGCAGGATTCTCAGCTCTTTCACCAGCACTGTGTCTGTCTGCACCCAGCCAACCATAACAATAATGGACTAAATTTCTAAACTATAAACCACCCCAGTTAAATGGTGGTTTTTTTTAATAAGAATTACCATGATGGTCAAGGTGTCTCTTGATAGCAATAGCTAAGATGTCTTCTGAAATCTCCAGGGAAGTTTTTCTGTGTCACATTCAATATTGCAGTGCCCTTATATGACATATTCTAGACGTCAGGTCTTTCTAGATAAGCCCTATGGCTTTTTGATCTTGGAATGGGTCCTCTTAGATTTAAATTCTAATTTGCATAGAATAGAAATATTTCTCACTGATAATCTCTGGGTTTTAAGAGTCTAGGATGCCCCCTATGCAATGACTGAGGATCAACTAGACTGCTTTCATGTCTGGTGCTATACTGAGTTCCTTTTGGTCAGGGAGTGTAAACAATCCTCATAGCTGTGCTCATTCAGAATATAACTACCCCTTCTATAAAATTTACATCCCGCACTTGTTACTGCTTCTGAGAAACTATGAGCCACTTCCAAGGTCTTTTCCAGTTCCCAGGAGCTCCTCTCAAGGAGATAATGAAGACATGTGTCAAAGTTAAGTGAGATTCAACCCCAGGGGGTAAGAGCAGATATAGCCATTGAGAGTGATACAAATGACAAAGCCTGAAATACAAGGACGAGCTATTGAGGGCACAGGATGAGAAGAATGCTTGTAGGCTCCTACAGCAGGAAGGCATGGACAGTATATTACTTTAGTCAAAAAGAAATAATACAGTAAAAGGTGCTTACTGCCAAGAGAAATTGATGAAGACACAGATCAGGGAGCATAAGGGAGGCACCCTGGCTTCTCATTTCTCTCAAGGAGTGCTTAGTGTGAGCACTGAGACTTCCTATAAGACAGGCAAGAACAGTACAATAGCAGTACAAGCAATAATCAAGCAATAGCAGTACAACTGACCAAAGTAAATATGAAAAGACAGATGTGAGTGCTATAAAACAGCAGCAAAGATGTTTTTGAGGATATGTTTCAATTATTTCTAGTGGATCTTATTTACCTAAACTGTGAGTTCCCACTGAGCAAAGACAATATTTTGTATATTTGGAAATACAGCATATACAAAATCTTATCCAAACTCACCAACAAACTACCACAAGTACCAGGACCCTTTCGCCTAAGAAGGTTTTTTTTTTTTTACCTACATGAATATTTTAGTAGATACACATTTATAAATGCTTGATTCTTTAATACATTCAAAATGTCTTTTGTTATTTATTCTTTCCTTCATTCCTACTATCCTGCTAATGGCTGTGATTCTCTGGATGCGATTTTGTGTCCTTGCAAGAAAAAAGCAATTAACTAAATCTATAAAGGAAATTAGTTATATCATGTACACATCTTCTCATTACTACAGTTTAGGTGTGAGTGTGTCATTGTGTACATGTGTAATTCCTATAAAGAATTTACATTGTATGATACTGATTTGAATAGCCTGTCATTAAATCTCTGGGGATCCAGGAAGAAAACTTTACTCTTTACATGTCGAAGAATAAGTTCCCATGGAACTAAACACATGCACCACCACTGAAGTCCCCTTTTCGTCTCTTTCTTTTTCAAATCATCTGTGAGAGAGTTGTGTTCTCAATTGTTCACTTCTGGAGTATCTCTCCTTTCTTACTGTCACCATTCATGTTCAAGGTCAAGGATCCAAGGGTTTCAAATATGCTATTTCCATTTCTTACTGTGGATTAATTTCTTCTTATCATGAGGGGGCATTTTGGTATAAGTAAATGGAAATCCATGATTCTTTTGTTTTTCATTTTTAGACAGTATTTTCTTAAGCTGAGCTTGAGGTATGTACAAAATGGCTTCCAATGTCATATCTTCCTTCCTCTCCTTCCCAAGTCCTGGGACTTCCAGTGACAAAACTTGGAGAAGAATATTTAGATTGAGTATGTTGCAAATGACCTAGAAATAGTTCCATATTCATTCCATACTATCTAAATTGCTTGTAGCATATGATTTCATGTTGCTTCAAGTTGCTTATAGTATATGAGTTTGAAAAAGCAGAAGTCCCAAAGAATATAAAATCAAAAACATAATAATTAATTGTAAAAATAATACATTATTAGTTTTTAATTTGGACAATATTATCTTCTGTGTATCCTAGGCAGAGCAGTGAATGAAGGGATGGAAGGATTTTAAGGCATAATTTTCAAAACACAAAAGGTATGAAATGTCAAAAGAGCATTGAATCTGAGAGGAGTGTAAAATCACTAATGCCTTAATATATATATATATGTAAAGTGTGTGTGTTGTGTGTATGTGTGTTGTAGGTAGAGAGAAAGATAGACGTTAACTGGGAAAGTTAATATCTATGTATAGGTTTTTACCTGTCTAGAAAGAGGGATTATACTTTTTCTAAAGAGAAAGAATGCATTCTGAATACATAATATGCTTCCTGTTATTGCACTGTCGTATTTATCAAAGGAAATGAGAAACATTTGGAAATTATTCTCAAATTAAGTTGACTTAGAAGAAGCAAATTTGTTCTCCAATGAGTATCCTTTGAAAACCTAAGGTAACCCAAGGAAAAGGGTTATGAGGCTCTGCTCTGTCCGGCTATCAGTTTTTGTATTTTGAAATCGTGAATGGTAGCATTAAAGTAGGTGTACAGAGTGGCCTTTGCTGAATCTACTGATTTCTCTCTTGGGTCCAAAGGTAATGGAAAGCGGAGTCAGAGTATTTTATCTCTGTCTTTGTCCCTTGTCTGCCTCCTATACTCTGGCTGAAGTACAGAGATAACTTTTCTTTAATTTTTCTTCTTGAGTCAACTTGGATTGCAAACATAGTAGAGAATCTCTGAATACAAGTGTTATATGCTAAATGTGGGCAGTCACTCATGATGGTAATGCCACAACCGGGAGTGGAAGAGATCAGTGTAGTGACCACATTGATGTTCTCAAGTGTTGACACTAACAGAACGTCTTCAGACAGAAATCATGTAGACCACAGTTGAGCAGGACACCTTGATCCCATTCCTGTCACCCTTCCACTGTTTCTGTCCTAGATCTCGTGACAGTGCTCTCAAGACATTCAGTTCCTTCTACTGCTTTTGGATGTAGCCATATTTAACAAATCTATTCTTTCAGGATTATTTTAATCACTGATTGTTTTTGTTTGTTTTAAAAGTTGCATCCTGAGATGAGTGACCCAGAAAAGTTTATTTGCACTTTTAAAATGGAAGTCTTATGTTAAAACTACACTAAGATAATCCAAAACCCAAACTATTGCATCTGCTTTTGTAACATGTCTCTGTATGTGTTTTGTAGAGACATATACAGTGTGGTAACCAGTGTTTAGGATTTAAATGTAAGTAATGACTCAGTGGTCCATTTATTAGCTACTTCCTTTTGGACAAGTTAAAGTCTGCAGGAATTAATTATTTGAACAAACCAGCAAATAAAATATTATCACAAATAATTCTTGTGATGGATTGAGTAAAATTAACACTTAATACAATCCAAGTTCTCTGATATTTATGCAAATAAATGCAATTAATTTATTGT
This sequence comes from Sigmodon hispidus, assembly GCA_004025045.1. Classification (NCBI taxonomy): domain Eukaryota; kingdom Metazoa; phylum Chordata; class Mammalia; order Rodentia; family Cricetidae; genus Sigmodon; species Sigmodon hispidus. The sequence continues at coordinate 22,166 of PVIH01015034.1, forward strand.
AATGCTAAAATAGGTATACATACCCTTAAGAAACCTTGGTTATTATAACCATTTTTAAAGTGCTAACATAATCCATTGTGGTGGCACAGAACAGCACACACTAGCAATCTGGATTCTGAGACAAAAGGATGGGAAGTTCAGGCCATGCTGAGCTATACAGCAATTTACCTATTCATAAATAAAGAAGTAAAATAAACACAGCAGCTAACTACCAATCAAGCAGTGCCTAATTTTTCTTCTTTTTGTAAGTTTGTATATATTTGTATATGTACACATGTGCATTTCTGCATGTGTTTGTATCTGAATTTGTTCATATTTATATTTTTGAGCATAGGTATACACATGCCAGGCCATGCATGCAGACAGAGCACTAGCCTGGGTGTCAGTACTCACCTTCCAACATGATTAAGAGAGTCTCTCATTCCCTCAAATTCACCTGGCTAACTGTTCGTAAATTCCTGTCTCTACTTCCTATCTTACTGTAGAGGAACTGTGAATGCAGACATTTATACTACATCTTTTGGATCTGAACTGAGGTCATCACACTTTCTTAGCAAGGGTGAGTCATCTCCCCAGGACCTGTGTTTTATTTCTAACACTATCCAATAACTGATCATGGAGGAAGATTGTAAGGTTAGCCTTCACTTTAATCCATCCTCTCGAAGGAGACTTTGTTGTGATGGATCCTTTGCACATTCTGTGGAATGTGCCTTACTATCTTTGTCCTGCTTAAGTAATGCAGGTAGTAGCTCCTTCTTCATTTAACAAAAGCCAAGAACCTCTCTCTCTCTGTCTCTCTCTGTCTCTCTCTCTGTCTCTGTCTCTCTCTCTCTCACACAACTCTTTGCTCTTTGAAGGCATTGGGCTGACAGTTTTGGATTGGACAGAGTTTAATCTTTTCCTTTAAAATCAAATTATAGGTAAAATGCCAGGGAAAAGGCTTCTTAAGAGCCGACATTGTTCAGAAATCACCAAGCTTGGTGAATTTGTAAGATAAGTGTCTAAATTGTGGAAAAAAGCAGCAGCTTCCCCTCTGGGGCTGATAGCTGAAGAACTAATAACTGAATGACTTCATTTCCCTCTCCACACAATGGTCTGTCTGCAAGACTGGAGATGCTCTTGGGATTCAGGGACCTCTCCAAAAACCAGCTTGTTGCAAAGCTGATTCAGGGTCTCCTCTACTGCCTTCATTTCTTAATAATCTTGTAACTTCTAAAGCTGATTGGGTTATAAGAGGATAAATTCTGGCTTTGGGTCACCTGAGATCCACAGAAACGGTCCTATCAAGGTACTGAGAAAAATGGACAACAGGGAAAATAAAATGGAATGGAAAAGTAAAAGCCAAAAAGGAAGAAACAACTTTTACCAAATATTATTGGAGAGGCACCCCATTCACATTAAGCACTAAAATATTAAAATTGATAGAAGTTGTGAATAAGTGAATTGCTTAATCTCCCATGCATTAAGATTAATTTTTCATTACCATCTTCAGCCCACTTCCTGCTAGTTTCTTTAAGCCCTCTTAATATTTTATTTGCTGAAGGGAACAAGTTTTCTTTTGACATATTTGGTTTCCAGGAGTTGACCAACTGTCTCCGCAAAGAACATCTCAGTCCAGATAAAGGCATTACAAAGAATAGATTTCTGTCTCACAATAAGCTAGACACAGTTCTTCTAATCAGACTCCCCCATGCCTTTTCCCATGAATATAATAGCTCCTCTTTGTGTATACCACCTTTCCATTGGCCTATACCTGCCTCGACTATTGGCCTCTTGAAAAATATATATTTAAAAACCTGAAAGAAAATGTGGATTTTTACATTTGAGATACTTCACCAAGGTCTTGGTTTTTGTGGTGGTAAGGCACAAAAGCCCCCAATTTCTGGAAAAGGCAGGAGGAAATGTTAAGACAGTAGCAAACAGTAAGCCAAATGCTGAAAGCAGAGAGGACAAATGATACAACGAGTCTAGCAAGCAATGTACTGACCTCCCCAAAACCACTTACCAAGAAACTAACAATACAGACCTCTTGTACCAGGCTTTTTCTTTTAGGGCCATCAACCAATTCCCAAATCATGACAGGATGACTTATTTTTTGTTAAGAATGTTCAGTCTAGCTTAGGCGCATTTCTGGCTAGCCCTTTTAACTTAAATTAACCTGTTTCTCCTTATCTACCCTTTGCCTTGGGGCTTTTTACCTTTCTGTGTGTCCTACTCTGGCTGTAGGTTTCCTGGCTGGTCTTGGGCATCTCCATCATTCTCTCCTCTCTTTTGCTCTTCTTTCTTCTCAAGCCTAGATTCCTCCTTCTATTTATTTTCTCTTCCTGTCAGCCCCGCCTATCTCCTGCCATTGTGCTTCTATTAGACTAATCAGATGCCTTAGACAGGCAAGATGAAACAAATATAGCACATCTTTACAATGTGCAATGTGGAACAAAGGCAGTAGGAACAGATATAACACACCTTCACACAGTTGAAGTAATATTTCACAGCATAAATAAATGTAACACATCTTTGCCTGATTTGAATAGTATTCCACAGCATCCACCTCCAGGTCTCTGCCATTCTATCATGCCAGATCTGAACGCGTTGTTGTAAGGAACATAGTAGGAATTTACACTCTCATTCCTCCTTCAGGTGTTCCTTCTTTAATGTAAGCATGGAGAGGTGTGTGTGTGTGCACGGAAAGGATTATCAGAATTAGCAATAAGATAATCTCACCCTCCTGTAAATTCTACCTTCCAAAGACCATGAAGCGGCAGCAAAGAAAAGGGACTGGAGTAGTCCTAGACAAACATTCCACTCCAGAATCCACATCAGCACCTTGTTGCCTGAGGTCTCATTTAAGGACAATTGTACCAAGCTCAAAGAAAAAAAGCTTTCATCCTGGTTCTCTGGTGTCTGTGCAAGTCAACTAAACTGCTGAAGAGAAAAATCCCTCTTTACCGATAATAGTATTTTCACCTGCTTGGGGGCTTCACAGAAAAGAAATGAAAACCTGCAGAGTCAGTTAGCCCCATGGGCTGATGAGTTGGAAAGTGGTAGAAGGTGGATATATTGTGGATAAAGATTGTTTATCTCAGCTTGTTATGAAGACTTGATTTATCCTCAGCACTGAGAATTGTGTTCCTGCAGCTCACATGGGAGAAAAAGCATCTTTGCAAAGGGAAACCAAGACTGCCTTTAGGCAGAATCTTCTGCTTCTCATTGGCATTAACTCAAAATAATCAACAGGCTAACGTGGCAGATCAAGGGTAGTGTCTCCTGGTTCCCTAAATAAACAGATACTCTGAGGACAGATTGTGACTAGACTGCATTTTCATATTCTTTAAAGCATGTTCTTCCATTTTCACATCCCTTAAGACTAGAGGAAGTTGTGGTCATTCTATTTCAGGTCACATGTTTCCAGAGACAAAGGTACAAAGAAATTATATGATTACAATGTTGTCAAAATCCTAACAGTATTCAGACAAAAACATTAGTGTGTAAGCCAGTTCAATATATCTATTTTGATGGTCTTAGGAGCCAAGTCAGAAGCCACAAGCCCCACTCAACTCATGAGAAAAATGCTCACAAATCCTCATTATTCACTCTAGGTCATTTTACTACCCAGGCGTAAGGGATGGAGCTCAGCTGCCCAATTGCTAGGCCTGAACTCTGTCTACACAATATCCTCTAAAGAGAAGGGAAGACAGACAGTGAGTGTCATTTACTTAGTGGGGATATCACTTAGATGGAAGATGCTCAATGCTTCCAAAGAAGTAACATCAAACTATGATATATTGATAGTATTCCAAGTGAGACTGGAGAGGAGGAGGGTCAGTGGCCATGAGCACTGGCCATTGCTTTAGAGAACAAGGTTTAGTTTTGAGCATGTATATAGTGGCTCAAATCATTTTTATCTCCAGTTCTAGGAATCTGTTGCACTCTTCTCACCTCTGCAAGTATTTTCATATGCATGCCACATATCCATGCAGGTATGTGTGTGTGTGTGTGTGTGTGTGTGTGTGTGTGTGTGTGTGTGCATGCACATGTGTGGAGGGTATTTGTATGATATAGAACAGAAATTTTTAGAGTCTTTACTAATTTGGTGGATTTTGCAAATATTTAAAAGTTATATATGTAAGATATATATGCAAACATATATGAGCCTGGACGCCATTCCCTGAAAAGAGTTTTAAATGGTTCATAAAACACACCTGAAATTTAACATGGCTACTGAAGGCACCTTAGGATACACTAGTATCTTCAAAACCTCACTATTCTCTATCAAATTTGCCACAAAGCTGAAGAATTAACTCTTCTTTAACTCCAGTTGCTTTGCCTTCTTGATTGAATAGCCCCACAGCTCTCAACACCACTAGTCAGTCTGTTACGGACTTGCTAAAATGGAAGTACATACTTTCTCTTCTCAGAACAGACCAATCACTTCTAATGAACCCCTCTAACCTATCTGCCACATAACAGCAATGTATGTTCTTCACCTTAATTGCAGTCATACTCTTCGCTCTTATCAGACTCACTCATTTTCTGCTCCCATAATAACCACAACTCTTCTAAGATCTTGTCTTTGATTATATTGTTCTTCTTATCTTTAATGAATTGTATTATCCTTTCTTTCAGTCTAGCACAGTCCTCATCAAGATGTCCTTACATTACATCTCCCCTTTTTCACCTCTTTAGAAATGACTTCTGCTGTAAATATTCACAGTATCATTCCTCTCTTCATGGCCTTGATGGTTGTATTTTACAGATTGGTGTTTTTTCTGACACTTGGGTAACATAGTCTTTCACTCATCTTTGATTCTCTATCATCACAGAGTCAAATGTCTGGAATATTAAACATTTCCAAAAAGTAACTAATCGTTAGATTGCAGTGAAACATAGAAGTCTTATCAATAGGTTGTGATCAAGTTATAGAGACCCTTGAAAGCTACAAAGATTTGGGACTGAATCTGATAGATATTTGAAGATATTCTGAATCTGTGTTGAAATAGATATGGCTTGAATATGAAATGTCTCCTCTAGACTCATATGTTTGTATACTTGGTCCTCAGCTGTGCTGTTTGGGAAGGTTTTAGAACATGTAGAAGGAGGAGCTTCATTGAAGGAAGTAGATCCCTAGAGGTGGGACTTGGGGTTTTATAGTCCAGTACCATGTCCTGTTCACTTGCTGCTTTCTGTATGTAGATGCAATGTGACTAGCAAGTCCTGACCTTTTCATGTCCATGCAGCAACCTTGCATTTTCCATGACAATAGAATATGTCACTCAGGAAATGTGAGGCGAAATAGATTTTCTTCCTCCAGTCATTTCTGTCAGAGTATTTTGTTAGAGCAGCTTCTATTATTGCATGGAATACCACATCATGCCAATGTCAGAGAATGTGCACCTTTGCGTCTGAGCTATCTCTAAAGTAACCTTCTCTACAACTACTGTCCACTTATAGAAAGATATGTTAGATAGATATTATTTAAGTGCCATCAAAATTTTCCTAGAGTTTTGACTGAATGTTATGGTTTTTGATGTTCAATGATCATTTCAGAGTATGTAAATATGGTGTGTTGTGTGTATGTGGGGACTATACACTTGTTAATATGGATATATGCACACATGCATTTGGGTATATGTACACGTATATGTGTTATGCTATAGATCAGAAGTCTATGCCAGTTGTCTTTACCATTCTGTAGCATTATTTTATGAGATAGAGTCTCACAGCAAGGCTGGTTGTCCTGAGATCTCTAGGGCTCTGCCTGTCTCTGATTAACAAATTCTGGAAATTCAAATGCATGGGCCGTGTCCAACATTGAATATGGTTTCTGGAGATCTTAACTTTTGCCTTCATGTTACAAAAAGCACCTGACTAACTGAGACACCTCCTCACCCACCATAAAAGATTTATTTACCAGGAGAATTTTAAGATACCTCTTTTAAATTCCTTTGGTGGGCCTCTTGCCACTCTGAGACACTCCAGAGAAGAGATTTCACTGTCTCTTTTTCTATGAGCTTTCCTGTACTTGTCTGTAAGTCATGGAAGCATTTTGTTTTATGAGGATCTTGTGATGCTTTTATTTTATTTTATTTTACTTTTAAAAAATGCCTTTTCCCCATTTATCTCCCTGTTCACCCTCTCTTCCCTCCTCCCAATCCCTCCCAGTCTGCCTTCAACCTCTCCCTATCCCATCCCCCCTTCCCTTCTCCCAAAAGGACAAGATGTCCCAAGGTGGGACTCCAGACAGGTCCAATTCTCTCATCCCAATATCTAGACTAAGTTAGGTGTTCCCCTGCAGAGTATGGGCTCCAAGGTCCCAAATTCAACAACATATCAAAAAAAAAATCATCCACCATGATCAAGTAGGCTTTATCCCAGAGATACAGGGATGGTTCAACATATAAAAAACCTGTGAATATCTTCCATCATATGAACAAACTGAAAAAAAAACCCACATGATAATCTCATTAGATGCTGAAAAAGCCTTTGACAAAATCCAGCACTCCTTCATGATAAAAGTCCTAGAGAGATCAGGAATACAGGGAAAAGACCTAAATATAGTAGAGGTGATATACAGCAAGCCAACAGCCAGCATCAAACTAAATGGAATTATTACTATGGGTTATGTAATAAATGACTCCAGGCTGCCATGTTTTCTGACTGTGGTGTGTCAGCATTTGGGGCTGACTTGAGCTTCTCTCTCTCCTTGCCAATCTGGCAGCTGTCAATATTTGAGCTCAGATGTGACTTAAATGACTGTCACTGTCCCATGTCTGTCACTTATGTCACTTGACCTGCGTTTTAAAGAAACATCAGTACCTAAGATGAGGAAAATGACTCTACCTTTTGAGAGAAGAAACAATGAAGACCCTGTGGTCACATTTCTTAAAATCTACTATTAATGTGAATAAATTGCATTGAACCAAAATGAATAATTTAATGTGCCTTCAGAGAGGTGGGTAATGACTGATGAGGACTCAGGGCACTTGAAATGAAAGTTCTAAAACCCTGGAGTTCAGGAAATGTACACATCATGAACACAACCAAAAGATGCCCAGTCTCCCAAGGAAGTGCAAACCAAGCAGCCTGCAGTATTTCCCTCCCAAGACTGAAAGTTTAGGATTCCACAAACACAATCAGCAGGGGTGTGGAAAGACCTGAGTAGAGGCTGACATTAAGTGACCCTTCTTTAGGAAGCTCACACTGACTACTCCTGCCCAGTGATCAAATTTGATGGGTTTCATCATCTTCCTCCCGCCTCCAGAGAACTCTATCGATCACATCGTCTTCAATATCTCTTTTGTGGTTAAAGGCTGCTCCCAAGGCTGCCCTGTTTGAGTTGCCTGCTTTTGTCAATTCCAATTCAGCCAGATTTCCTTTCACCCTCTCCTAGACAAAAAAAGCTTTGTGGTCGATGTTGAAAAGAAAAAGGCAACCAAAAAAGGTGAGAAAACTCACAGAAGATTTAGACACCTCAAAAAATTGTCTGAAGCCCTCCTTCCTTAGGACCAACTCTAGCCTGTCTAGGCTAAGGACAGTCAATTCACCTTTTTTGAGGATAGTCCACATTTACCCTTTCTTTCATCCTTTCAGATACAAGATACAACCTTCCTTATTATTTTCCACTTTATGAAAATTAAAACACTTAGTTGAGAGTTGGGGAGATGGCTTTGTGGGTAAAGTAACTGATACACAAGCAAGAGAACCTGAGTGTAAGGGGATTGTATTCTGTTCCATTTTAAATAATTGCCCTGCCTACTGATTTAATAAAAATGCTGATTGGCCAAAGACAGACAGGAAGTGTGGGCAGAGCTACCAGAGTAAGAAAACTCTGGGAACATATCAGAAGAGCAGAGTTGCCACAGAAGCCAGCAAATGCAGAGGGCATCTATGCTGATCTGAACAAAGGTACTAAGCAACATGGCTAAACAAGATAAGAATAATGGGTTAGTTTAAGAGTAAAGAGTTAGCAAGTTATATGCCTGGATGTGGGGCCAATTAGTGTAAAAATGATATAAGTATCTGTTTGATTCTGTGGGAATTCCTGTCTGATAGACTGACAGACTGTAGGTCAAACTTCTTGTCCAGGCCCAAAAGTCCTGGCCCAAAACCAAATACTACACCTGAGCTTAGATTTCCCAACTGTCATGTTTATAAAAATAGTGGAAGGGTTAGGGTTAGGGTAGCAGCAGCATGGGGTGAGCTGGGGAGGTGGATCCCAAGGGACTTGCTGGGCAGACAACTTAGCTGAAACCTCAAGCTGCAGGTTCCTTGAGGGATTCAAAGACAAGGTGAAGGGTCAGAAATGTGCCTCCTTGAGTACAAGTGCTTACCATGCAGGTCTTATGATCAGAGTTCAATTCTCAGAACAAAAAAGAGAGACTGACTTTTTGAAAACTGTCCGCTGACTTCTAGATATGTGATATGGTGTGCTCTGCTGCACTCATGCCCTCCCTCATGTACACACACACACACACACACACACACACACACACACACACACATAAGACAAGGCAGGGGGAGAGAATAATAACACCAAAAAAACTTTAAAAGAGTGGATAGTCAGAGGAGACACTTTGTATCAACCTCTGGATTTTACATTACAATACATATACACATACCACATGTTTAATTGAATTTAATTATAATCTGTATTTTATGACTCTATGTGTGTACTTCACCTTAATTTCCAGATCATAAACATATCTATGCAGAATTATCTGGGATCTGAATTATGAAACCTGAAATTCCTGGGTTTTGGCTTCAGATCCTACGAGCCTGTAACACCAGTGACCACTCTTGATCTCCTGATGGTGGCAGCGACACCAACATCCTCGGGAAGAATGTTGCAGTGCTCAGGTCTCTCACAGCATCCCAACAGTAACTTGATGATTTCTTAGGATATTTTACACAAGCCCACGTTAAGTTTTTCATCTTAAATATACCACAAATACCATGGGTTGAAGGACTAGTCACTTGTCCCTGCTCTGTTGCATTGTGACAAGTCAGGTCATTATAGATGTGCCTTTGAAGGGTGCATGGACACTCCAGCTCACTCTCTAGCTTTTTGCTTCCCATTCACAGAACATGAATAACTTCACTCAACCCCTGAGCCCTACTATGTACTGCTTCCTGAAGTCCACAGAGCCAAGTGAATATTGACTGATCCCTCAGAAACCATGAGTCATGTTAAACCTCTCCATCTTTGAGCTGTTTACCAGAGTGTTTTGTTGAAGGAATAGAGAGCTGACAAACACACCTAGCCTCTGTTCCAGAAAGCATGCTCCTCCAGGGGCCTGGTATTACTAGGATTTACCTTTGTTTTTATAGTCTGTCTCCTCTACCCTCTCTGCATCCCATTCCCCCTTTATCTCCCAACAGCTCTCTCCCTCAGCATGATTCTTTCAGATTATTAACATGGTCTCATTGCCTCTGCACTACAGTCTTATTTATCTCCCTTTGCTCCTTCATTAAGCTCCCCATTCTTCTCTACCTGGGACCTAATTCCTTAAAAGAATAGCTTGCACCTGCTGTCTCTGCTGAGCCATTTAGACACTCCTGAATTCTCTGCAATCTGGTCTCTAACCTCACCACTCTTGCTTCATTTGCCTTCAAAAAAAGGTCATAAACTATTTATTTGCAAAAACACTGATACTTACATTTACACAAAGATCATACTATATAAATATAAATGTTTAAACAACTTACTGTTTTTCTTTCAGTCAGTAACACCCTCTTAGTGATCTTTTGAAACTTCATCCTTCATGAACTCTTGCATTCTAAAAAGAAGACAGTATGCTGTCATACACAATGCTTCCTCATACTTAAGATTAGTTTGGTATTCTCTCATGCCCAGCTTACATTGCATGCATCTCGCTAGAGTGAATTCTCAGGTTCCTGGGCATACTTCTTTGTCAACTCACAAGCTCCATACTTACTAACTCAGACTGATTATAACCAAAGATACTTTTGCTATTTGGACTTATTATTATAATGACACATTTTAATTAAATAATATATCAACCAATAAAATATGTATACAAGGATTTATAATCATTTCTTTCATGAGATCTAAATAGAAAAGATTTGATGCAGGCAATTTAGAAAGAACAAAACACAACAAACTCTGTTAAATTAAAGTGAGGCATTGTTTATCTGGGGAAGAAAAGTCATAAAACTCCTAAGAGTTGTCATTCATAACACTCATCATCACTTTAAAAAAAACAAAATGAAAAATCCAAGATGAGGCAGTAATATGGCTTATGTAGACAAAATAAGTAGCAAGCTTCTAGGCTGAAAGTAAATGTTGTCAAATAAGGAGTCTGGGAGATAATAGAATCCAATGATCATTTACCTTTGAAAAATTCATTTAAATAGTTTGATAAGTCTACAATGGCTAATCCTTATCATACCACATATGAGGTTTTCTGATGCTGGCAAGGGCACAGTAATACCTGTCAAATCCAACTCAGCCATTCACTATCTGTGCATCTCTTGACATATTACTTACCTTTTCCAAACTCCTATTGACTTATATAAGTAAATGAAGCAATAATATTTAACTCATACTGTTGTTATGAGTCAAAACATAAAATGTCCAATCACATAAAAAGATACTTAACTATCTTATTAGTATATAAGGTTTGATATGTAATGTTTAACAGCGAGAACTCAATAGTTGCCTGGGACTTTTTGTAATGTGTTCATGAATTATCATCAACACCACCCTCATGAATATTATTCATTGATTTGTTTTCCTTCCATATATTCACACACACAGAATAGACTATCTACATAAGTCCTTAACTCAATGTTCTCTTCAGGATCAAATTCTTCTTTTGGAAGAGTATCAATTCAATGGCATTAAAATATAGCTATGGCAACAATGCATAGCCCTTGACAGCAGGTGTAAAATGATTTCTTTGTCACCAGACTATTTCCCAAGGTCTGGCAGGATCCACCCAGTTATTTCCCATAGCTCTGGAAGTTCTGTCAATGCTTCCATGTGCAAACTACATGAGATTTTTCACTAACTCTTAACAGTGGTCTTCAGGCTCAAGATACTTTTAAAGTCTACCTTTACTATGAAAGCATGAACTATCTACACCTTCCATACACCACTCATCTCCCAACATCTCTTCTTAGACACACACTGTTTTCCAAATATGTACATTATCATATCCTCTCTATGAAAGTCTTCAAATCACCTCTTACCTACCCATTAAAATTCCAATCATTCTTGGCCCAAATACATGAAAAATTAATTCCTGCAATCTCTGTTGTACCATTATTCTCTTATTATTCACAATCCAGTCTCTATCTTAATCACTTCTGTTTTATTTCCCCTTAAGAGATCATAAAATATCTATTTCTGAAGAGAAACACACACCCCACAAACACACATACATACTACACACACACACACATACACACACACACACACACACTAAACATACATTTTTACATTGAAAAAAATCCAAGTACTTTAGACAGTGGAAAATATGTTTTTAACTTTTTGTATTCTTGATTTCTCATTTTGTACTCAGCTCAAACACAAGCTTTTGCCTTGTACAGTCCTTTGCATGCAGCAACATGAACATATCAACCTTGACAAATCTGGACACTAATGTGAAGATGGAGTGGTTACATCACCAGAACCATAAAAGACAAACATCCTATTTGTAGGTTCATGTCTATCAATTACTCTAGAGTAGGAAATAGTTCTCCCTGAATAAGCACATATCCCATATAGTTCCTCCTGTAAGTTCCTGATGTGCTTGCCCACCCCAAATGACTAGACCTTGGCTTAGTTTCTTTAGTTAGTCCCAAGTCCCAAAGCTAAAGTATTACAATCTGTTTGAAATGTTCACCCATTATCTTCTCTTGTGTTTTCCGGTGCTTTGTCCCAACTTTCACACAAATGAATCTCTTTAGTAGACTCAGCTTATGGAACATTGGTTCTCACTTCATGGAATAAGGTCATTGTTACTTTTTGGATAGCTCATAGAAGTTGGCACTATCCCTTAATCAAGTGAGTGCTCAGCATGATAGTCTATGTTACCTCCACTTCTTGGCCATGCTTCTCTTCCTTGCTGCCTTTGAGGACTGTAAATAATTCCTTGTCAACTTATGCCGTAGTAGTTAGCAGCTGGCAAATTATTGATGATGAATTGATGGATCCCATTTAATAAGCCCAAAGGGTAAACAATATAAGGAATGATGACATTGATCAGTGAAAGGGGGGATTTAGCTTGATCTGCATCCAACAGAAAGCCCAAGAGAGGCCATGCCATGGATTAACTCATGGTATCCCTGAGGGCCAAGAAATAGGATGCTCAAGAGACAGTTACTGTAAAACAAAAAGCATTACCCGCAAAATCAAGCAACCACACAATGCTATGGTGTGGGAGTACTAACATCCCCTTTAATATAGAGACAAAGAAGGTGGAAGGAGAGTTGAACATATGGGAAAATCAGCAGGGAAAACATAGTGATTCTTTGCTCACAAAGAGCTAAATAATTGATGGTGGGGGATAAGTGAACTGTTGATGAATCAAATAAAAAAAAACTTACAGAATGTGTCAATGAGGTCAGTGACAGGAAAAGAAGGGACTTTATAATCAGCTCAGATCCACATAGATACTGAAGTTAGGAATAAGAGTTTCGGAATCACACAGAGTGCAATTATGTGTGATACTAACAGAAAAGGAAAAAGCAATCTTTTGGGGGTGATTCAAACAGTGAATAATTGACTTTGACTTTGGATTGTAATTGCAGCAATGGCACCTCTGGACAAAATGATGAGGCTGTGGAGACTGCAATCAGGCAGGTCCTAGATCCAGTAGCTTCCTGGGGACCTAGTGGAGTTAGAAAGGAGACACCATGCCTTGTCCTTCTTTATCTGTCCTCCTGGATCTGGAATCTGCAAGCTGAAAACTGTGGCACAGCTTCCCAAAGGTAGTGAAATACAAGAATGGTAAAAATGGGTACCCCATAATGGTATCAGTCTGGGGCAGTCCTCTGCAATGCAAGCAGGCATGGGCACCTCATGTGTCCATAATGTCTGCTTCTTGATAACCATGGGCCTGGTTCCCTTCAGCAAGCCACTTAGCCCTTGGACTGACATCATTCTTCTATGTCTAAAGTGACCCTGCATCTCTCAACATCCTTCTCCAAGGTTAAGCAGAGCCACCATTCCTTCAGTAATCTCTTTCCAATTTGTCCATCCTACAGAGCCTCCCTTTCTCTGGGGCTTAGTCTGTGGGTCTAGTAAATAGTGGTGATGCCATTGATCACAGTTTGAGTCTTATCACTCTTAAAGATCACATAAGCTTCTTGAAAGTCAGACCTGTGTTCACAATAATAGCCAGCACAGGCCAGAGGCATTAATTGCCTAGTGAATACATATTGATCAATTGATTATTTAACTCACTTAACACTTGCATTTCTTGGCTTAGGTCCCTGGTGCTGAGGAAAAAACATCAGTGGAATTCAAACAGATTTTATTCTAATTAATAAGGAACAGAGATAGAATAAGTGAATTATCTAAAACAATAAAAATAAACATAAAAAGCAAAATGAGCAATTACCTAAATCATACTGAACTTTGCTGATAACCAGTAAAACATATCTTAAAACAACAGTGTGATATCTGTCTTATATATTGATTTTGAAAACAAAAAGAATAACTTTGGTGTAGAGAATTGAAAACTAATATACATTCTAAACTTTGTTGGGACACAAACTGAATGTTAATATACAATTGTTCTTCTCAAAATTATATTTCGTTGGCCTGTCCTAGCACAAGAAGCATATTTTGTCAAAAATTCTAAGTGCTGAGATGTTTAGATATTATTATCTGTTATGAGAAGGCAACTGTAAACATCTATGTGAGTCAGCAACACACTGTATAGATAAATCCTGAGGCCTCCTTATTATCAGGGATCATAAAAGAAAAGAATGAGGGAACTTGGGAAAGCATCATCAGGATAGTGATTGTGCACAACAGATAAGAAACCCATCAGGTGTTCTGCAATGCATGATGTTCCCTCCAGAACTTGAAAATATCTAAAGCTGAACACACATGCATCTCCATCAACATAATGCCCATGCAATGTGCCTAACCGAAGTAAGGGTCTTAGCTCAGAGTCCGAATTGTCTTTTCTACCTGGTGAATTGGAAATTGTCACTCACAGATGCTGCACAAAACTACAAGAAAGTACTGCATCACATAATTAGCAAGGACAATGATAAAAAAATCAAAGAAGAGTTTCTGCTAAGTGCACATCACATTTGCACCATCATAAAGTCACAGAACCATAGGTCAAACCATCCAAAATTGGGACACCTATATGTATACGAATGAAAGGCATTAACCAAAATGTTTATAGCTACTAACCCAAGCCTTCCAAAGGAATGGAATTAGAGAGGAGGGGAAATTAAGAGGTACTCAATATGTTTCAACATAAAGTAGAGTTAAAGGTGAAGCAGAAGATCAAAACCAGAGGATTTCAGGCACATTCTCAATTGTGCAGGTACAATCGGCCTATGCACACATTCAGAACACTCTCTGATTCAGGGAGCCATCAGCACAGGCACTTGGGGAGGCCACTGAGAAAGTATGAATTTACGACATGCATTGGATGCGCTTGCCTTTCCACCTTGTGCCTTCCCTCTCACACTTTAGCAATATTCCTCCAGTCCCTTTGTGCTTTCTCAGTCTGCATTGATCTCTCCCTCTCAGAACTCCTCTAGCATGTCTGCATCAATCAGCTGATAATTAATTATGAATGATTTTGTGACTTTGGAGGGGGTATCTTTCAAATGAGTTGGCAAGCATTTCCTCTGTTGTAATGTTTACATTTTGCTTTGACTCTTTAACAAGAGGGAGAATGACAGAAGTCTATTCCTTTCTTTTTTGTTCCTCTTTGTGTACATGCTTTTCTTAGCTCTCTTCTCTCCCTGGGCTCTGCCTTATGGATGCTCCTCTGACAGGAAGAATCCACAGTGCCAGTCTAGGCATAGAGCTTGAATCCTTCTCCCTCTCAGCTTGCTGTTCCTCCATTTCCACCAAGATACAAAATTGATATGGCACTTTAATTATCATAAAGGCCTCTTTTCTATGATGAACCTCATGGCAATTGGGTAACTAACACTTCTCATGACAAAATGACCTGGGCAAATTAGAGAGCCTGAAATCTCACAGTCAAACTCAGCTAGAGTTATGTAACCATATGAAAACCAAGACTATAATAACAGGAATCCCATTTCAAGTGTTGATTCTATGTATTGAGTTTAAAAGCTGGGGAAACAATTCTTAAGTATTAGTCAATCAGCTTGCATCTATTATTTGGTATCCACTCAAAGGAGGTCAGACCAGCAATTGGTCCCAAGACAGAGTGGCCTCTATTCAGCATAACTGGTCCCCAGAGCTGCTGATTGTTCTGTTCTTAGAAGAGAAAGGAGCTACTAAAAATTCCCAGAGTCCTCAGGGTCATCTCTGTTTTCCTACCCTCTCGGCTTTTACTTGGCTGTCTCTGTTCTCTCAATTTCCCAACTCCTAGAATTTCATAATAGATGCACAATACATTTTTAATGAATTAAATTAACATTTTAGTAACATCAGAGAAATAAAAGCTATGCCTCAGGCTCAATGTAAAATAGAGTTGCTACCTAAAATTTAAAAGAGAGGTAGGAAAGAAAAAAAAGAGAAATAAAAGGGAGGGGACAAAGAAATGAGAGAAAGATCTGAATTCAATAATCATATAGTAGGGGCAGAAGAAGGAAAGCAAGGGAGAATATGAAGAAGTCCTGAAGGGTCATACAAGTACTGTTCTAAAAATCTGGTTGTAACAAACAAAGAGCCTGTGAAGGTTTTTAAATTAGGAGAGCACTATGACCAAGACTGGCTTTAGAAAACTCATTCTATAACAGTAGAGATAATAGGCAGGTGGCCAAAAGCTTTTGCAAAAGAATTAAAAGAAAACAGTGGCAGTGACATCTGTGGAAAAGAGTGTGCTGTAAAGACCCAGCAGCTTCACTGATACGTGATCTGGGGCAACGGGGGTAAGAATTCTAAGGTCTGGAGCTCAGAGACAGCAGTGGCGTTTTAATGGCTGGGTGGATGTTAGTGTTGTGTATCCAGAAAGAAGATGCACGCATTTGTTTGGCTCTCAAAGAAACTCGGATATTTATTTATACACCACAATTCTAGTGCAGTGGGGCAGCTTCAGGGAAACATGAGGTGTGAACAGAAACACATAGGGAAAATGTGCTCAGAGCTTCAGCAATGGCCTCAAGGATGTCAGTTGCTGGTTATGCTTTGTGACTAAAGCACAAGGCCACTGCAGTCTTAAATTGAAGATGAAATGATGGAGGTTACAACCTCCCAAACACTCAGTTTTACACATGATGAAGAAAATACAGAACTACACTTGACTTCTCATTTCCAACACCCTTAGTAGAGTTTAATTGCTGTCCTGGATGGTGGCATCTAGGATGAGTCAGCTAACTTTTCAAGTGTCCATGATCTCATCACATAGAAGTGCATTTCCCAGTCTCATTTTATTTCATTTCTGTCCAATCATGTCTTGTCACAGTAATTTCTCCTCTCTTCTGATATGTAAAAAGTTCCTTTGCAAGTTTCCTGCTTCCTCTGGTGATGTTCTTATGCACAGTATGGGGATAGGGGGGTCTTTGAAGCTGCAGAGAATATAATGGAAAAGAGGTTCTACTCCTTAGAAATAGAATCAGTTAATGAACCTGTGTGTGTGTGGATTTGCCTATGTAATATTTTAGCATCAATAGCCAATTATGTATCAATGATAAAGGTGCCACCATTCTGACATCAAAGGTAGTTTGCCTAGAATTAGAAACCTCAAATGTTTCAAATGTCATTACAGTTTTGACATGATTTCAGCACACTCCCTAACAAATGAATGATAATTTGTGTGAATCTATAATACTATGAATAAAATAATTAATAAAATAAGGCGATATATTATTTTATGCCACTTTTTTTGTTTTGTCTCATCAAAAGACATCTAGAAATAATGTGACCTAGTCAAAATGTTCCCTTGACATAGTCAGGTATGCAATGCAAAACTCAGTCATCATTGAAACTCAGCCAAGTACAGTATCAAAACTGCTGATGCTGACTTCTACCTTGTAACTACTCTGTCCATCTATCTGCTTCTCCAGATGAGAACAAATGCTTTTATATTTGTCATGGATGGCATCAGTTGTCATGTGACATTCTTGAGAAAAGCCAACCTCAGCTAAGGAATTGCATCATTAGATTAGCCTATGACCATTTCTGCAAGTCATTTAATTGTTAATTGGTGTCTGAGGCCCCATCCCATTTGGGGCAGTACCCTTCCTGCACAGGTAGACATAGACTGTATAAACCAGCTAAATTAGCAAGCCAGAGGAAGTTATTTAGTAAACAGTATTCCTCCATGGTCTCTGTTTCTATTCCTACCTCCTGGTTCCTGCCTGACTTGACTCAATGATGTACTGGGATGTGGAAGTCTAAGTCTAATAAACCCCTTTCTTTCCTCAAGTTCCTGAGTCATGATTTTTATTACAGCAACAGAAACCAAACTAGAACAATATCTCAACAGAAAGCCCCCCCTCCCTGGTTCTGGACAACTTTACCTTCAAGTAGGCTAAGTATCAAGGGATGAGTCATAAGCTCCAACTAGAGCTGACAATGTTTGGCAGGAAAGAAGAAAAGCAGGAAGACTACAAGAAAGAAATAAGTGTAAGTGGCTGGGAATTGAGAAATGTGGCATATGAAGGAGGAAGAGAAAGCAAGGAGCAGAATGCCTGAGGGAATCATAATTTGGGAAACAACTCAGGAATAATTTAGGAATAGTAGTAGGATAGAAAGATATGATTGTGAGGATTCAGACATGAGGTAGCAGGTTAATGCTTGGATAGTAGGAAGCATTCAGCATTGCAAGAAAAGGGGGAAAGGAATCTTGTGTGGGGTGGAGTCCACATTGAGCCACCAAGAGAACTCATCCAAGGGCTGTCTCCCCTCAGTGGCCTCTTTCCCACTTGGAGCTACCTGTCAATCACACTGCTGAGGATGCACAGCAGTGTGAACAGGATCTTCCCAAGGCACTCCCTCCATTTTCCTCGCTAAACCTGCTTCCGCCATGGGGATGCTCTCAGATTGCTCACATTAGGAAGCAAATTGATTGTGAGCTGAGTTTTGTCTACCAACAATTTTTAATATGTAATCTTGTCATGAGTGAACGAAAGTCATTAATAATACAGTAAGCAAAATGTGCTACAGTTAACCTTAAATTATAACTTACAAAGAGCATTCTTGCAGTTTCTTCTTTGATTTATGAGCTCAGTTTATTCTATGCAAATTCATGCACAGTTTCTAATAAGAGGGAGGAGGAAAGATAAAGGAGCTTTGAATATTTTATAAGCTTTTTCCACTTACCTTAATTTAGAATTATGAGGTTGAATATGTAAGTAGAGAATAATTACCTATTACCAGTCTCCTACATAGTCTATCTATTTCAGCTCGGAGCATCCTGAGTGATGCAAAACATAGCTGTTTTACTACCTGCACCCCTGTGAATATAATGAGGCCTCCTTCAGAGTTACTTGTTGCTGACACATGAGAAGATAGACATTGTAATGTAATCAGCCAGTCCTGCAGTGCTGTTTAATGTCCTTTTTTAAAAATAATACACCCATTGTTCAATATTTCATTCATTGCATGGGGTTAAAGTGAACTTATTACCGCATCTTATAGACTGAAATTGTCCCTTTCTTTTCTTCTTCCATTGTATTTAAGCAAAGGGGATACTATTGGGACAGGTAATACTGATGATCTAAAGAAGGTTGCTCATCACAGAAACAGTGTGAAAGCTCTGTCCTCTCATACCTAGCCATGCCTTCTTCTCACACACCAACAGCGTTTCTCCACACCTTATCCACAGCGGAGATATTATGGCTTTAGATCACAGCAGTGCCAAGATAGAGTGGATAAGGAGAAACAGAGGAAAACCCCATGTGTAGAAGGCCTGAAGGAGACAAGCTAAAATGGATGAGTGAAGTAGAGGATGTCTTGGGTAACAAAGATGTTCAATTGTTAATAAACAATTGAACTTGCAGAAAAATTGGCTTGAAGAAAGGATATCTTTCTCAGGATTAGGATGCCCTAACTGCATCATAACAAAGACGTGGTGATAATTTGAAGCCTCCACAGGCAGGTGATGTCTTAGAAGGTAGTTATTCTTGAGGAAAGGTTTGGGAAAACTCCTTAAGGGAAAGCTCAGAACCATAGCCTGAACTTGAAGGCTCTCTCTCTCTCTCTCTCTCTCTCTCTCTCTCTCTCTCTCTCTCTCTCTCTCTCTCTCTCTGTCTCTCTCTCATCTTTGACAATGGTAACTTTGTTTCTAAGAAATCTGGACCCAGATGGAATATTGAAACTGACCAGCTCATTTAATTTAAGAAATGAGATAGAAAGGATGGGAAAGTATACTATACAGTGCTAAACACTCCAATAGTTTCAGAGCCAGCAGACAGACAGAATAAGGGCCTGGCCTCTGCCCACTCTTCACTGGGCTCAGCCAGACTCCCTTTTGTAAAAGACATAGCATCTCAGATCTGTTTTGTCTCCTTAGATTACGAACAGAAACTCTTAAGTACCCAATGATGTGTTGAATTATCTGAAAAATAACATGGATTGAGAGTGAATTGTCCTTTGCATTTGTTAAGGCTCAAGGCAAATGTGGAGCTGTGGTCTTCTCACCCATCACAGTAAATGCTGATCAAATTTAACAGAGGAGCAGGCAGCTTCCAATAAAGAGAGAAAAAGGTTTTCCT
Organism: Sigmodon hispidus; assembly: GCA_004025045.1. Taxonomy (NCBI): domain Eukaryota; kingdom Metazoa; phylum Chordata; class Mammalia; order Rodentia; family Cricetidae; genus Sigmodon; species Sigmodon hispidus. The sequence continues at coordinate 42,011 of PVIH01015034.1, forward strand.
CTCCTGGTAAATTGTATCATTGGGTTTGGGGATAATTAGCACTTCATATTGTATTATAGTGATGGTGTCAGACCAACAGCCAAACAGAACTAATGAGTTAAATATCTGTCAGCAGGAGGCTTCAGGCCTGATTAAGGCCACTGCAGGTATAGCAGCCTATTTCTCTTGTCTTTTGTTTTTCCATGATGGTCAGTATATTGAATTGTCAGAAACCATCAACTATTAGCATGAACTGAAATTTCTTCTCTAAATCATAAGAATACTTTGTGTATGTTAATAATTGCTATACTAAGCAGGTAAGGCATACATGAAATGAAAATTTACAACTCCTTTGCTAGTCTGTCTTAAGAGACTAAAAGAGCAAAATATGTCTGAAATCATATGTTCTTGTCCAGCTGCTAAATCAAAACAACCAAAGAACCCTGTTATGTAAGTCTCCATCAGTGAACTAGTCCTGAGGAATATGACTTCACAAAAATTCACATGTACACACTGCTTCACTCTGCATTTCATATGTGTTGTTTGTATAATCTGTATGTCAGTCCTGTGACAGTATTTAGTTATTCTAATTTCTGGTGAAGAAATGCAGCATCAAATGGAACTCCCCAGCCTATATTTTAACAATTAATAGTCATTAAACCTTTTCTCCAAATCAAATTGTATGCTGAGCACAGATTAGAGAAGAACAGAACAAGGGGGAGTGGAATCTGTCCCAGTCATAAAAGACATTTGAGTGAAGTTACAGTGATCAAGCCAAATGCGACAGGAAATAGATAAAAAACTAAAAACAGAAGAGGGAAATAAGGATATGGCACAATGTAATATCAGAACTGTCACAATGCATTATATACTTGATTGTCAAATGAGTGGCAGAGAAAGAAACTGCTATTAGTTTAGAAAGGAAAGAGAAAATCTGAGGCTAAAGTGTTCCAAAAAGATTGAAGAAGAAATGGGAAGCTGCCCTTGGTTCTGAAGAATGCCTGCAGTCTGGACACTGGGAAGTCAAGAGGGCAAAACGGGGTAGTTCAGATGGATCATGGAAGAAAGAAGTCTAGGAACACCATCTCTATTTGGTACACAAAGGCAATAAAATCATTCAGGTGGAAGATGGCAGTTCATTTGGATAGATAATACATGGGAAAGTGGAGGGAGTTACACAGAAAGGCCTTGACATGAAGAGATAAAAATTTTAAATTGCATTTTTCAACAAAAATTGAAATGTATCATTTTGGTTAAGTATTTTTGGCACCTGCTTGCACCCAGTGGTTAATTTGGTCACTAGCCTTGTACTTTGCCTGGCAGAGAGCATCTCCTGTTCTGTGGAATACCTCCAATGTGGTTCTGCATGTGTCACATAATAGTTTACATACCTTCAGCTTCAAATCCAGTGTCTTTCAGCATTTTTGGACACACGTGTGCACACACAGACTTGCTTCTGCTTGCATGATTTCTTTCATGTAAGGACATCTGTTGTAATATATTGTATTTTTAAGAAAATCAGTCTGCAATATCAGAGGACAGAGCCATTGCTCTAGCCTTTATTTGTTTTTTGTTTGTTTGTTTTGCTTTGTTTTTATCAAAACAAGGTTTTTCATATCACAGTCATGGCTGTTAGATCTTTAACTCACAGAAATCCAGAAAGATCTCTGTCATCTGAGTGATGGGATTAAAGGCATGGGTCATCACACTCTGACCTTCATGGCTTGACTAGGGGTGATTCTGTCCTGTGATATTCCAGATTGATTTTTTTATTAAATATAAACTGTATCACCATAGACATCAAACAAATTTACAGACATTATAAATGAATATGGTACATTTGTAATAAAAATATGTGTGTGAGATATAAATTTAAAAAATAAAAAGAAATAAAATAAGCAAATTTATAATTTTATTTTATTGAATAGTCATAATTTTGGTGAAATTGAAATTACTCATAATAATAATATCTTTAGTGGAATTAGTGAGGCTGTGTCTGCTTCATGTTTCTGAAAGACTTGGTCTGACATCTGAGAGTAAAATAATTTCTGAACTTCACTGATTTCCTTATCTTCCATGACTGTTCTAGGTAGGAAAGGTTCCTATAAAGATCACTACCCAGGAATGAATGCACAGTCTGATCTGCTGACTTGCTTTTTAGTCTCATATCTCCATAGAAAAAGAATCTCTGGAAATTTTGGTAGTAAGTTTCTAGTTCTTTCAGCCTCTTGCAGATTAAACTATTCTTCATTCAAACATCTCTATCATTGTTTCTAGCTATGACATCTCAATAAGCCTTGTAACTTCTTTTGTATTGATCTAGTATCAAAACTGAGTTGATTTCCCTACCTTTTGACATACTGACATGTTGGAACATCTGGCCTCTAGCTGGTGATGCTATTTTGAGAGGTGGTGGAACCTTTGAAACAAGTTGGTGGAATAGAGTTACTACAATGGGCTTTGTTAGCTATGGGCTGTAGAAAGAGGTTTTGGGCCCAGACTAGCCACACGTTTCAGACCTGCCCATCACTGCTTATCTGGACTAGCAATCACAAAGTTCCAAAGAAAAGCAGAGACGCTTATATTTATTTCATGCTGTTTGGCCTATGGCTTCGGCATATTGCTAGCTAGCTCTTTCATCTTAATTCAACCCATTTCCATTAATTTGTCCTGCCATGTGGTCTGTGGATCACCTGGTTTACCTTAAATGTTGATTCTTGGGTAGCTGGATCACATCTCTTCTGACTCCACTTCCCCTATCTATACTTTGATTTCCCCGCCTACTTCTAAGATGTCTTCCATAGGCCAAAACAGTTTCTTTATTTAAAGAATAATATTCACAGCATATAGAAAGACATTCCCACATCAATGTGCTAGTGATGAATTGGGTCCCATCTCTGCCTACAAGCTCATACTATTCAAAGGAGCTGCCAACACATTCTTATCTGTATAGATGTTCCAACCAGCATGCTTTCTCACCGAGACAGACTGGACATTTTGAGCTCTATCCATCATTAAATCATTTCTGTTATACAGTTTGTTACAGCAAAGAGTAAAGTAATGAATGCATTGAGAGAAGAGAGATAACTCTTTACTTAGGTTATATTTTACCTGGCAATGAGTTTGAAGAAGTTAAGTGTTGACTCCACAATAACAAAGCAATGTTTCCATCAGTAGTATTGTCTTCAGTCTACAGTTTTCTTCTGAAATACTGTTACACACAAACTAAATAAAAGTAAACCATATATGTTGCCCTCAACAAACTCCCTACAATACAAAATTCTCATCCTCCAAAAGCTGAATGTCCTCTGTACACAGTGACCATCTGACAAAGCACTGAGTGGGATTTTATGACAAATTGTTATGTTAGTGATAGATATTTAACAATTCATTTGCTAGTTCAAGTTCTGATATTTCTTATTATAATACCCAGTTCTGATATTTCTTATCTCAAGTAGTCACCCCCTGGTAGTAAAGTATCTCTTTAGAATTGATAGTTGTGTCTGTGCTGGGGAATCCCTTACTAGCACAGGAGCAAACTACCTGGGGTTTGAGCTATGACCAGACCTTACAGAGCTAACAGAAAAAGCAGTTCCAGCCCAATAGAACAGCTGCTTTGGGGTGTGTGTGTGTGTGTGTGTGTGTGTGTGTGTGTGTGTGTGTCTGAGAGGGGGAGAGGGAGGGAGGAGGGAGGGAGGAGGGAGGGAGAAAGAGAGATATGAAGAGAAGAATACAGAGGCTCAATAGATCAGTATCAGCCCTGTGTATGCCAGTGTGCAATATGCTTACAGAGGCTATTTCTGCCAGAGATGTCTTTCCTGCCTATTTCAGATGAAAATACCCTTCTGGAAGTGTCAGCTCTGTCAACTGAATTTTCATATCTCCCCATTAAATAATCAGGATGTGATTGGGATGTTACATTTATGAGGCAGTTTTTGAAACCTCTTTGAAGATAATTGTCAGTTACTGCAGAAAAAAAAATGTGCCCTTCATGTGACTTTCCCCCCAAAGTTCTCCAACTTCACAATCTGGTGAAGTCACAATTCTTATCTCTAACATTGAATCCCATAAAGACTAAAGCAGAAAGGTGATTTCACCAGGCTCAGTGTGGTCAGAAAATAAATACACATCTGCTATTTAATACCATAGTACTAAGGAGAATGAGGTTATTGGCCCACACCTATTCATATGTAGCCACTCTCATTCTGAAAAATTTTATACATCCTTTAAACACTCTCAGATGTAATCCAGTCTCCTCTGGAAAGCTGAACTATCTTGGGAGGTACCATTCCTATTTTTCATTGCTAAGCCAGAATTTTTTTCACATACAGAGTTCAACACTTTCTCCTCAGCTTTGAAAATGGTTTATTCAGCTCTGTCTTTCCTCAAGTGGGACCAAAGCACACTTTCCTAAGACAGTCAGTGTGTCTTATATCTTGATCCTTCAAAATCAAGTGTGTGTGGTCAGCGTACTCACAGAATGCTGCCTCCAAGGTGTGCAGGGGAAAGAGTTTAAATTCGCTACTAACATAAGCCAATATGGCATATAGCCCTCCATGACAAAATCCCTGTAGGTCCACATCAACTTGCCCAGATCCTCCCTTTAGTCTTTCTTTTGAACTCCCCAACACTGCATAGACTACACTTCATTCACTCTATGCATAGAGACAAGTTCCTCCTCTTTTGAATTTGTAGTCCTCTTGTTTAAAGATACACTGTATATGCTACATCAAAAACTCCTGGAAATATCTGTAACCAACAAAGGTCATAAAACCATGGATGTACAGGCATACTCTATGATTAAGTCAAATTTTTAGTAACACAGAATGAGCTTGCTTTTTCATGTGAGAAGGACATGATCCACTCCTATAAAACTCCTAAATTCACATACTTTTATGATTCCATTCTGTGTTGATATTTGTATTTGTTTGGGCAGCATAACATTGCAAATGTGACACAAACAGAAGATTGGAACAAAGAAAACAAAGCTTTGCATTCTTAAAGTGCATTCAGCATTAAGTTAAGGACCCAGGACAACTTTTTGAAGATATGCTACCTATATGATAATAAAAGCAGACAATCAGGTGTAAGAAGGAACCTAAGACCAGTGCTCACCAGTTGACAGATTGATACAGCATAGCCACTGTGTGAAAGCAAGTAAGACCAGAAAAAACAAATCCTGCTGAGTTCAACAAAAAACTTAATATGCAAATATAATGGTTGATGCTTGAATCAATGTATTTGAAGTAGTCTATTTCACAACAGTGATAAAAATTACACATCTTTTAAATTATTGGCATGATTTAATTTATTAAAATATTATAAAAGGAATATAGTTAAAAAAGACAATAGACATATTTTACCCATGCAATAGCAACAACCAGGATGAAAAGTGAGAATGTCTAATAAATTTTCAAGTTAGAAATGTAATTATTTTACTAAGATACAAGACACAATCTCATACTTTTCTTGAAGAGCTGTTGAAATAATATAAAGAGAAATATTGAGAGATGTTTACAGAAAACTTTCAGGTCATCTAAGGTCATCTAGCTTGAGAAAAGATGTCTAAGTTGTCAACATACTATAGATATCATGGCCTCCCTATTGCAAATCATTTATAATAAATATTTTCTGATATAGAACACAGACTCAGCAGTAAATACACTTCTATTACTGTAAATTAATATGTTTGTGAGTATTAGTAATAGAAATAAATAATTGACTAATAAAAGATTAATATCAGGAGTGGGATGCTCTTTATGAGAGATGTTAAAGTATGTTTTGTTGGCTTGGACCTTAGCTGTGCATAGAGTATGAGAATAAAGTTTAATAATACAAAGTAACAAAAATTATTATATCTAACTATGCATGTGAAGAATAAGACATGAATAAAAATAGACTTCTGTTGGTCAGAAAACTTTACAGATATATGGAGTAAGATGCAGGTTTGACTATTAAGCAAAACTATGACTCCCCACCTCTGTAGGTGAAAGAAAATGGTGTGTGTGAGTGTGTTCTATACATGTGTGTTTGTATTCTGTATGTGTTTATGCTTGTATGTGCTGTGTATGCTTGTATGTGTTTTCTCAGTGTGTGATGCATATTTTTATATGCTGTGTATATTTATGTGTGTGTGGACATTGTGTGTATTAATATGTATGTTTATGTATACTGTGCATGTTTCTGTGTATCCTATAAGTATGATGTACGTTAAATAAAAATTAGCCTGGAATATCAGAGAACAGAATCACCCATAATAATAACACCTGAAGAAAACTCAGGAACATCTCAGAACAGAGACAGACACGACAGAGATTCCAGGAGATGACACAAACGAAAGAAGTTGAAATGCTCTGAGAAAAACAGCAGCCGAGCCCCTGGACTACCGCTAAGAGGCCAAGTAAAGATGTACTATTCTCTGAATGCCAGCCTGGAGACAAAACACAGCCTCCACAGGCCACCTCCCACCCAAACAACAATTGGCATCATCAACTGCAACTGGACAGGACCAGCCGAGCCTCTGGATAAACAGATGACTAAGAACCCACAGTCTGACCAAGAGTGAACTGAGGAAACAATGGGCAGATGCCAGTGCAAGAATACATAGAAAAAATACAAAGATGAATAGGACACCACCAGAAGAAGCAGGTGGTTCTACAGCATCAAGACCTGAATATAACAATGAAGAGGAAACAGAAGGAAATGACCTTAAAAACATCTTTATGAAGTTAATAGGAGGCTTAAAAGAGGATGTTAAAAAATTCCTTAAGAAATGGAAGAAAATATAAACAAAAAATTGGAAGAAATGAACAAATCCCTAAAAGAAAATAAAGAAAAGCAAGAAAAAGAAAACAAACAGGTGATAGAAAAACTCCAGAAATTAAAAATTAAAATAGAAGCAATAAAGAAGGCACAAACAGAAAAAGCTAGAAAGAAAAATTGGAACTACAGATTCAATCATAACCAACAGAATCCAAGAGATAGAAAAAAGAATCTCTGGAGTGAAAGACTCAATAGTAGAAATAGATACATCAGTTAAAGAGAACACTAAAACCAAAAAAAGTCATAACACAAAATGTCCAGGAAATCAGGGATACAATAAAAAGGCCAAACCTGACAAAAACTGGAATCAAAGAAGGAGAAAAACACCAGCTCAAAGGCACAGAAAATATATTCAACAAAATCCTAGAAGAAAACTTCTCCAACCTAAAGAAGGAAATACCTATGAAGATACAAAAAGCCTACAGAATACCAAATAGACTAGACCCACAAAAAAGTCTCTTTACCATATAATAATCAAGCCACTAACCTACAGAACAAAGAAAAAATACTAAGAGCTGCAAAGGAAAAAGGTCAAATTACTTATAAAGGCAGACCCATCAGAATAATATCTAACTATTCAATGGAAAAAATGAAAGCAAGAAGATCCTGGTCAGGCATTACACAGATACTAAAAGTGCATAGATGACAACCCAGACTACTGTACCCAGCAAAACTATCAATCACCATAGATGGAGTAAACAAGATATTTCACAACAATATCAGATTTAAACAATACCTGCCCACAAATACAGCTCTACAAAAAACCCTAGAGGGAAACTTCAACCTAAGGAAACCAGAAGCACCCATGGAACCAAAACAATTGATAAGCCCATAGAAGAAAACCCACCAAAAAGAAATACACACAAGCTACTACCAAAAATAACAAAAAATAACAATCATTGGTCATTAATATCCCTTAATATCAATGGACTCAATTCAACTATAAAAAGACACACCCTAGCATGATGGATACAAAAACAAAAGCCATCCTTCTGCTACATAGGAGAAATGCACCTCAACTTTAGAGATAAACAAAGGCTCAGAATAAAAGGTTGGGAAAAGACTCTCCAATCAAATGACCCTAAGAAACAAGCTGGTATAGCCATTCTAATATCTAACAAAATAGACTTTAAACGAAAATCAATAAAAAGAGGCCAAGACGGACATTACTTGTTCATCTCAGAAAAAATCCAACAAGATGAAGTTTCAATCCTGAATATTTATGCCCCCAACACAAGGGCACCAACATATGTAAAAGAAACACTACTAAAGCTTAAACCTTGTATCAAACCTGACACAGTAATAGTGAGAGACTTCAATCCCCCACTTTCACTATTGGATAGGTCAACCAGACAGAAGCTCAACAGAGAAATAAGGGATCTAACAGAAGTTATGACCCAAATAGACAATAGATATATGCCAAACCTTCCACCCAAACACAAAGGAATATATGAATATATGTATATATATAGATATGTATATATTTCTCAGTACCCCATGAAACTTACTCTAAAATTTGGTCATAAAGCAAATAACAACACATACAAAAAATGAGAATGACTCCTTGTACCATACCAAATCACCATAGACTAAAGTTAGAGTTCAACAACATCAAAATCACAGAAAGCCTACCAACTCATGGAAACTAAACATCACTCAATTGAACCATCTCTGGGTTAAGAAAGAAATTAAGAGAGAAATCAAGACTTCCTAGAATTTAATGAAAATGAATCCACAACATACCCAAATTTATGGAAAACAATAAAAGCAGTCTTAAGAGGAAAATTCATAGCTCTACATGCCTACGTGAAAGCCCTACAGGCTGCGTCCCAGCACACTCTGGAGCAGGGGGCAGCTGAACTCTGCACCTGGCCTCACCCACAGCTCCTGCTGCTGCTGAGGGTAGCTGCAAGGATCCCTACTGCGAACCCGAACTGAGTGAACTGAGCAAACCAACTGCAGGGGTCTCTGAGGGGCAGATTCGAACCCTGACCAGAGGTGAGGAGGGTTCGGCAGGCCTCAGCTCCTGTATCCTGGCCTGGGAGGGAGAGTTGAGCTCTCATTGCTTCCGGTTCCACCGCCGGGACCGGTGCTCTCTGCGGCGTCCCAGCACACTCTGGAGCAGGGGGCAGCTGAACTCTGCACCTGGCCTCACCCACAGCTCCTGCTGCTGCTGAGGGTAGCTGCAAGGATCCCTACTGCGACCCCGAACTGAGTGAACTGAGCAAACCAACTGCAGGGGTCTCTGAGGGGCAGATTCGAACCCTGACCAGAGAGGTGACAGGAGACACACAAACCAAAGTGCCACAACTGACCAGGACCCGTCTAATCGTGAACCACTGAACCCATGGGCAAACGTCAGTGCAAGAAATTACATAATAA
>PVIH01015035.1:0-16054 GCA_004025045.1 Sigmodon hispidus
GTTGAAGATTAGATAGTTGAGGTTGTTACTACTTCACATTCCAGCAAAGACACTCAAGTCTTAGAACTCTATTATTTAGGATAAACAGCCTTAAAACAATCCCTGTACATTTTTTTTGTATCAACATTTTAGATATTAAATTGCACTTTGTAGTTGTTTGCTAGCGGTAGTTTGACCTCACTTATGTTAGTTCCTTCCTTCTTCCCACACACTGTCTTATGGTAATCCCTGTAGTATGTAGTTTTATACCTAGTTTAGAACCTTCCTATTTAGACAAAATGGGGAGATGTAGCGGGAATCCCGCGGCCCTTCCAGCCCAGCGCGCGCGGCGGTGGCGGCGGCGGCGGCAGCGGCGACGGCAGCGGCGGCGGCGGAAGTGGGGCGGGACTTCCGGGCCAGTCCGCGCGGCAGCTCGGTATGACAGTGGCTTCGGCACGTTGCTAAAACTTTCTTTGACTCGCGATTCTAACAAAATAAATCTTATATAAAACATATCAATTGGTGGCGGGTTTATTCCGCGATAGTTTATGGGATTTTTAGGACTGGAGAATCCTTTAACTTGTAGTCCTGGAAGATTTTGGGGTTTGTACCCCTGGAGATTCTGGAAATTGAACCCCTGGAAGATCCTGGGATTTGTATTCCCTGAGAATTGTGGGATTTGTAATCTGGAGGATTATGGGACTTGCAGCTCTGGAGGATTCTGAGAGCTGTGGTTCTGGAAGGTTCTGGTTTTTATATCACTGTAGGATTCTGGGTTCTGTAGTCCTGGAGGATCATAGGACTTGTGGCCCTGGAAGATTCTGGAATTTGAACCTGTGGATGATTATTAGATTTGTAGTACTGGAAGATTCTGGGATTTGTAGTCCTGGAAAATTTTGTGATTTGTTGTCATTTTGCTTCTGGGTTTGTAGTCCTGGAAGATTTTGGGAATTGTAGCCATGGAGAATTGTGCAATATGTAGCCCTGGAGCATTCTGGGATATTTATTCCTGGATGATTGTGGTATTTTTTGTCCTGGAGGATCCTTTAATTATACCCTAGAGGATTCTGGGATTTGTAGTCCTGGAAGATTCTGTGTTTTTTGGTTTTTTTTGCCATTTTGCTTCTGGGATCTGTTGTTTTAGAAAATTGTGGGAATTGTAGCCCTGGAAGATTCTGAGAATTGTAATCCTGGAGAATCCTTGATCTTATAGCGAAGGAGTATTCTGGGAATAGTTTCCATAGAGGATCCTAGAATTTGTAGTCCTGGAGGATTCTGGGAATTGTAATTCAGCATTATCCTGGGTTTCGTAGATCAAGAGGATTCTGACATTTCTGGCCTCGAAAGATTATGGGATTTGCAGTCCTGGAAGATTTTGGACTTTGAAGCCCTGGCAGATTCTGGGATTCTTAGCTCTGGAGGATTCTATGAATTGTAGTACTGGAGGATTCTGGGATTTGTAGTCCTGTAGGATTATGGGATTTGTAGTACTAGAGGATGATGGGATTTGTATTCCTGGAGGATTCTGGGACTTTTAGCCTTGTAGGATAGTTGGAATTGTTGCCCAGGAGAATTTTGGGAATTGTAGTCCTGGAGGATCCTATGATATGTAGCCATGGAGGATTCTGGGATTTGTAGTCCTGGAGGATTCTGGGTTTTGCTGACTTGGAGGGTTCTGAGATTTACCATAATGCCTCTAAAAGACACCCTAGCAGTTTACTATAATGTCTCTAATAGATGAACTCACAAATTACCGTAATGTCTCTAACAGATGCCCTTTCACTTTACAGAAATGTCTCTAATAGAAGCCCTTGCACTTTACAATAATGTCTCTAAAAGATGCCTTCACACTTTTTGTAATGTCTCTAATAGACGCCCTCACACTTTACCAAAATGTCTCTAAAAGATACCTTCACAATTTACCATATTGTCTCTAATAGATGCCCTCCTGATTTACTCATTTTTCTAATAGACGCCTTGCAATTTACTGTAAAGTCCCTAATAGAAGCTCTCGTTAATTACCATAAACTCTCTAAAATATGTCCTCGCAAATTAATGTAATGTCTCTAATAAACACCATCCCAATTTACCATAAGGGCTCTAATAGATGTTCTCTCACTTTACCATAATGTCTCTAATTGATACCCTCACAATTTACCATAATGTCTTTAATAGTCACCCTCACACTTTACCGTAAAGTCTCTTATAGACATCATTGCACTTTACTAACCAACACAAACCTACTAACTAAACCTTATACACTAACTCTACACACTAACCAACCCTAATCCTGTAACCAATCCTAACCAAAAAAACCAACCTTAACTCAATAACCAACACTAATTCACTAACCAGCCATAAACCATTAACCATAACAGAATAACCAACCCTAAACCACTAATCAACCCTAACCTACTAACCAACTCTAAATAACTAACCTTAATCCAGTAACCAACCTAAACTACCAACCCTTAACAGGCACCAACAATAACCAACTAAACAACATTAACTCACTAACCCTTCCCACTAACAAACCTTAACAAACCATCACTAAACAACCTTAACTATCTAACCTTAACCAATTAATGAAACCTACCTCACTAAACAGCCATAAACCACTAACCCTAACCGACTAACCAACCCTAACAACTAACCAACCCTAACCAACCATTACTCAGTAACCAGCCATAAGCAACTAACACTAATACACTAACTACACAACTCTAACCTACTAACCAACTCTAATGCACTAACCAATCCTAACCAAATTAGCCTAACCCAATAACCAACCCTAACCTACTAACCATTATGTACAAACCCTAACCAACTAACCAACACTAACCCCCTAACCAACCCTAACCAACTGACCAACACTAACTCACTAAACACCCATAAAGCACTAACACTAACCTACTAACCAACCCAAACCAACTAACCAAACCTAACACAGTAACCAACCTTAACCCAATTACCAACTCTAATATATACACTGTTTGAATGGATGCACTAAAACAAACATTTCAACCAATGATCTTTACCTAAAAATATGAAGCAGGTGGTTTGAATCACTACACAGTGAATTATATATGACATTTGAATGGATGCTCTGAAACAAATATTTGATTTTTTTAGGTTCAGATCATTGGTTAAAACAGGTGCATTTGTACCATTAGGAAGTGAATTAGAGAAATTACGGTAAAGTCAGAAGGCATCTGTTAGAGACATTATGGTAAATTGTGAAGGCTTCTATTAGAGACATTATGGTAAAGTGTGAGGGAGTCTATTAGAGACATTATGGTAGTTTGTGAGGTCATCTGTTATAAGCATTACGATAAAGTGCGAGGAGGTAAATCAAAAACATTACCATAAAGTGAGATAGCATCTATTAGAGATATTATGGTAATGTGCAAGGGTTTCTTTTAGTGACATTATGCTAAAGTTTGAGGGCATCTATCAGAGACATTATGGTAATGGTTAGGATGTCTATTAGAGGCACTATGGTGAGATTTGAGGGCATCTATTAGAGATATTATGGTAAAGTGTGAGGGCATCTATTAGAGTCTTTACAATACAGTACTAAGGCATTAGAGGCATTACTGTAAGCTGCAAGGGCTTCTATTAGAGACATTATGTTAAATTGCAAGAGCATCTATTAGAGACATTACAATAGAGCACGAGGTAGTCTATTAAAGACATTACAGTAAATTGTGAGGGCATCTATTAGAGATATTGCAGTTAATTGTGAGGACATCTATTAGAGACATTGTGGTAAACTGCAAGTGTGTCTATAAGAGGCATTATGGTAAATTCCAGAATCCTCCAGGACTACAAACCCCAGAATCCTCCATAGCTAAATACTCCTGAATCCTCCAGGCATACAAATCCCCTAATCCTCCAGGACTACAAATCCAAGAATTCCCCATGGCTAAATATCCCATAATCCTCCATTGCAAGTAATCCCAGAATTCTCCAGGGCTAAAATTCCCATAATTCCCATGGGCTTGAAATCCCATAATCTTCCAGGTCTACAAATCACAGAATTCCCAAGGACTACAAATCCCAAGATCCTTTAGGGCTACATCCTAGACATTTTATGGATTACAACCCAGAATCTTCCAGGTATACATATCCCATGACCCTACAGAAGTACAATTCCCAGAATCCTCAAGGGCTACCAATCCCAGAATCCTATGCGAGTAAAAATTCTAAAATTTTCCAAGACTACAAATCCCAGAATTTTTGAGTGCTAAAATACTCAGAGTTTATTGGGGTTACAAATCCCAGAGACCTTCAGGACTACAAATCACACAATCTTCAAGGCCTACAATTCCCAGAATCTTCCAGGACCTCAAATCCCAGAATCCTCCAATGCTTCAAATCCCAAAATCCTCCAAAACTACAAATTCTAGGATCCTCCAGAACTACAATTCCCAGAATCCTCCAGGGCTACATATCCTAGGATCCTCCAAGACTACAACTCCCAAAATTCTCCTGGGCAACAACTCCAACTATAGTACAAGGCTAAAAATTCCACAATCATACATGACAACAATACATGATCCTACAGGACTACAATTCACAGAATCCTCTTGGGCTAAGAATCCCAGAATCCTCCAGGACTACAATTCCCAGACTTTTTCATGACTACAAATCCCAAAATCCTCTTCGTAATCAAATCCTATAATCCTCCAGAACTATAATTCACAGAATTCTACTGCACTACAAATCCAAGATACCACCAGGGCTACAAATTCCAAAATCTTTAGGACTGCAAATACCATAATCTTTTGAAGCCAGAAATTTTACAATTCCCAGAAACCTCCAGGGCTACATGACTCAGAATCCTCCAGGGTTTCAAGTCCCAGAATACTCCAGGGTTATAAGATCAAGGATCCTCCAGGACTACTATTCCCAGAATACCCCAGGGCTATAAGATCAAGAATCCTCCAGGACTACAATTCCCAGAATACTCCATGGCTACTAATCTTAAAAATTTTCAAGACTACAAATCCAGGAATCCTCCAAGACGACAATTCTCAGAATCTTCCAGGGCTAGAAATCCCACAATCTTCCAAAACAACAAATCCCAGAAGTAAAATGCAAAAAAAAAAAAAAAAAAAAAAATCACAGAATTTCCCAGAACTTACTACAAATCCCAGAATCCTCCAGTACTACAAATCTCATAATCCTCCATGGGTTCAAATTCCAGAATCCTCCAGGGACACAAATCCTATGATCCTCCAGGACTACAAATCCCATAATCCACCAGGACTAAAATTCCCAGACTCCTGTGCAGGTTAATATTCCAGAATCCTCTTCGGAGAATCCCATAATCCTCTAAGACTAGAATTTCCAGAATCATAAAGGGCTAAAAATCCCAGAATCCTCCAAGGATAAAAATCTCAGGATCCTCCAGGACTACAATTCCCAAAATTCTGGGCTACAAATACCATAATATTCCAGGACTAAAAAAATCTCATAATCATTCAGGGCCAGAAATCCCACAATTCTCCAAAACTACAAATCAAAGAATCCTCCACGCCTAAAACTGCTATATTCCTCTAGGGCTAAAGGTCCCAGAATTCTCCAGTGGTATAAAATCCCAAATTCATCTGGACTACAGGATCCACAATCCTCCAGGGCCACATATTCTCAGCTACTCCAGGACTACAATCCCCAGAATTCTCCTGGGCCACAATTCCCAGAATCCTACAGTGCTACAAATGCCAAAAATCTCCAGGGGTTCAAATCCCAGCAGGAAAATGAGGACATCCCAGGATCCTTGTTGACCACAAATACCATAATCCTCCAGGGCTACACAACCCACAATCATGAAGGACTACAAATCCCAGAATCCTCCAGGGATACAAAACCCCAAAGTCTCAAGGAATACAAATCCCTGAATTCTGGGATACTTAGGCCTGGAGGATTTTGTGAACTGTAGTCTTGGAGGATCCTGGGATTTGTAGTCCTGGAGGATTGTGGGATGTGCAGACCTGGAATATTCTGAGATATTTAGCTCTGTAGAATTTTGGGAGTTGTAGCCCAGGAAAATTCTGGGACTTTTTTCCTTGAGGATTCCAAAATTGTAGTCCTTGAAAATTCTGGGAATTGTAGTCCTATAAGATCATAGGATTTGTAGCCCTGGAGGATTCTGGGATTTGAACCCGTTGAGGATTATGGGATTTGTAATACTGGAGGTTTCTGAGATTTGAAGTCCTGGAGGATTATGGGATTTTTAGCCTCGTAGGATAGTTGGAACTATTGCCAGGAGAATTTGGGGAATTGTAGTCCTGGAGGATCCAAAGATATGTAGACCTGGAGGATTCTGGGATTTGTAGTCCTGGAAGATTTTGGGATTTGTAGCCAAATAGAATTCTGGGAATTGTAGTTCTGAAGGATACTGGGTTATGTATCCCTGGAGGATTGTGGGATTTTTAGGCCTGGAGGGATTTTTGTTATGTAGACCTGGAGGATTCTGGGAAATGTAGTCCTGAACTATCCTGTGGTTCGTAATCCTGGAGGATTCTGGCATTTAAGGCCCTGAAAGATTATGGGATTTGTAACTGTGGAGGAGTCTGGGATTGTAGCCCTGGAGGATTCTGGGATTTGACGCCCTCAAAAATTCTCTGATTTGTAGTCCTGTAAGATCATAGGATTTGTAGCTCTAGAGGGTTCTGGGATTTGAACCCCTGATGGATTATGGGATTTGTGGTACTGGAGGATTCTTGGAGTTATAGCCCTGGAGGATCATAAGATTTGTAGCCCTGGAGGATTATGGGATTGGTAGCACTGAAGGATTTTGGGATTTGTTGTACAGAAGGATTCTGAAATCTGTAGTGTAGGAAGTCTGTGATTTTTTTTTTTTTTTTGCCATTTTTGCTTCTGGGATTTGTAGTCCTGGAGGATTCTGGGATTTGTAGTACTGAAGGATTGTGGGATTTTTAGTTCTGGAGGATTCTGAATTTTGTCCCACTGGAGGATTCTTGGACATTTACTCCCATAGTATGGTGGTAATTTTAGGCCTGGAGGATCCTCTGATTTATAGTCCTGGAGGATTGTGGGAGTTTTAGTCCTGGAACATTCTGGGATATGTAGCCCTGGAGAAATCTGAGATTTCAACCCATGGAGAATTATGGGATTTGTATTACTGTAGGATTCTGAAATTTTTTAGCCCAGGAGGTTTCTGAGAATTTTATTATTGGATGGTTCTAAGATTGTAGCCCTCGAATATTCTGGGATTTGTAGTCCTGTAAGATCATAGGATTTGTAGCCCTGGAGGATTATGGGATTTTTAGCCCTGTAGGAATTTTGGAATTGTAGCCCAGGAGAATTCTGGGTATTGTATCTCTGGAGGATTCTGGAAATTGTAGTCCTGGATGATCCTAGGATATGTAACCCTGGGGGATTCTGGGATTTGTAGTCCTGGATTGTACTGAATTTTGTATAACTGGATGATTCTGAGAAATGAAAGCCTGGAGGATTCTGGGATTTGTAGTCATGGAAAATTCTGGGATTGATAGTCTTGGAAGATCATAGGATTTGTAGCCCTGGAGGAGTCTGGGAATTGTTGCTCAGAAGAATTCTGGGATTTGTATTACTGGAGGATTTTGCGATTTGTAGTCCTGGCGTGTTTGGGGATTTGTATTCCATAAGGATTTTGTGATTTTTAGCCCTCGAGGATTCTGAACATCAGTCTTGGTGGATCCTTGATCTTGTAGCCTTGGAGTATTATGGGAACTTTAGTCCTGGAAGATCCTAGGATTTGTAGTTTTGGAGGATTCTGGGATTTGTAGTCCTGGAAGATTCTGAGATTTGTAGTTTTGGAGTCTTGGAATTTTTAGTTCTGTAGGTTTCTGGTAATTGTAGTCCTGGAGGATTCTAAGAATTGTAGTCCTTGAGGATTGTGGAATTTGTAGCCCTAGAGGATTCTTCAATTTTAAGCCCTGGATTATTCTGGGATTTGTAGCCCCAATAAACGGGGTATTTTAGCACTCAAAAATTCTGGGATTTGTAGTCTTGGGGAATTGTATAATTTTTACTCACATTTGATTCTGGGATTTGTAGTACTGGAAAATTCTGGGAATTGTACTTCTGTAGCATCATGGGTTATGTAGACCTGGAAGATTCTGGATTGTAGTCCATAAGGAGTCTAGGATGTAGCCCTAAAGGATCCTGGGATTTGTAGTCCTGAAAATTTCTGGAAGATTATGGGATTTGAAGCCCGGGAGAATTATGGCAATTTTAGCCCTGTAGGATTCTGGGATTAATTTCAAAGGAGGATTATGGGATATTTAGCAATGGAGTATTCAGGGATTTGTAGTCCTGGAGGATTCTGGGTTTTGTTGACTTGGAAGTTTCTGAGATGTACTGTAATGCCTCTAATAGACACACTCACAGTTTACCATAATGTCTCTAATAGACGCCCTCACAATTTTCCGTAATGTCTGTAATAGATGTCCTCATAATTAACTACAATATGTCTACTAGACGCCCTCACATTTTTTCCTAATGTCTCTAATACACGACCTGGCACTTTCCCATAATGTCTCTAATAGACGCCCTCACACCTCACCATAATGTGTCTAATAGATGCCCTTGCAATTTACCATAATGTCTCTACTAGGCACCCTTGCAGTTTAAATTATGTTGCTAACAGAAGTCTTTGCAATTTACCGTAATGCCTCTAATAAACACCTTCGTAATGTATTGGAAAGTCTCTAATAGACTCCCTTGCAGTTTACTGTAATATCTCTAATAGACACCCTCGAAAATTACCATAACATCTGTAATGGAGGACCTCACACTTTACAGTAATGTCACTATAGACACTCTCAAGATTTACCGTAATATCTCTAATAGATGCCCTCAAACCTCACCAACCTCACCATAAGGCCTCTAATAGACACCCTCACCAATTACCATATCTCTGATAGATGCCCTCAGACTTTACCATAATGTCACTAAAAGACACACTTGCACATTACCATAATGTCTTTAATAAACGCCATCGCACTTTACCATAATGTCTTTAATATACATCCTCAAACTGTACCGTAATGTCTATAACAGATGACCTTGAAGTTTACCATAATGTCTATAATTGACACCCTCAGAAATTACTACAATGTCTCTAATAGATGCTCTTGTAAACTACCATTTTGTCTCTAATAGAATCCCTTGCACTTTACCATAATGTCTCTAAAAGACAACCTTGTAAATTATTGTTATGTTTCTAATAGAATCCATCGCACTTTACTGTAATGTCTCTAATAGACACCTTCACAACTTACCATAACATCTCTAACAGATGCCTTCACACTTTACCATAATGTCTCTAATTCACTTCCTAATGATTCTAATGCACCTGTTTGATTTTTTTAAGGTCACATCATTGGTTCAAATATTTGTTTCAGTGCATCCATTCAACTGTCACATACAATTCACTGTGTAGTGATTCAAACCACCTGTTTCATATTTTTAGGTAAAGATCATTAGTTAAAATATTTGTTTCAGTGCATCCACTCAAATAGCGTATATAATTCACTTTCTGGGTAGTTATTTAGAGTTGGTTATTGGGTTAAGGTTGGTTAGTGGGTTTGGGTTGGTTAGTGGGTTAGGGTTATTTAGATAGGGTTGGTTAGTGGATTAGGGTTAGTGGTTAATGGCTGTTTAGTGAGTTAGTGTTGGTCAGTTGGTTAGGGTTTATTAGGGGGTTAGGGTTGGTTAGTTGGTTAGGGTTGATTACTGTTAATGTTAGTCATTTATGGCTTGTTAGTGAGTTATGGTTGGTTAGTTGGTTAGGGTTTGTACATAATGGTTTGTAGGTTAGGGTTGGTTATTGGGTTAAGGTTGGTTAGTGTGTTAGGTTTGGTTAGTTGGTTGGGTTGGTTAGTGGGTTAGGGTTATTTAGATAGGGTTGGTTAGTGTATTAGGGTTAGTGGTTTATGGCTGTTTAGTGAGTTAGTGTTGGTCAGTTGGTTAGAGTTGGTTAGTATGTAGAGTTAGTGCATAAGGTTTAGTAGGTTTGTGTTGGTTAGTAAAGTGCAAGAACGTCTATTAGAGACATTATGGTAAAGTGCAAGAAAGTGAATAAGAGCCCTTATGGTAAATTGTGTTGGCGTCTATTAGAGACATTACATTAATTTGTGAGGACATCTTTTAGAGATGTTATGGTAATTAGCAAAAGCTTCTATTAGGTACTTTACAGTAAATTGCAAGTCGTCTATTAGAGATATCAAAGTAAATTGGGAGGGCGTCTTTTAGAAACATTACGGGAAAGTCCAAAGGCACTTATTAGAGACATTATTGTAAAGTGTGAGGGCTTCTTTTAGAGACATTATGGTAAAGTGAGGGGGCATCTATTAGAGACATTATGTGAAAGTGTGAGGAGGTCTATTAGAGACATTATGGTAGATTACAAGGGCATCTATTAAAGACTTTATGGTAAACTGCAAGGACGTCTATTAGAGACATTATGGTAAATCCCAGAATCCTCCAAATCAACAAAACCCAGAATCTTCCAGGACTGTAAACTCCATAATCTTTCGAGGCCTGAAATATCAGAATCCTCCAGGACTACGCAACCCAGGAAAGTGTAGGACTACAATTCCCAGAATCCTCCAGGTCTACATGACCCAGAACCCTCCAGGGTTTCAAATCCCAGAACCCTCCAGGGCAACAAATTCCAGAATTGTCCAGGGCTATAAGATCAAGTACCCTCCAGAACTAGAATTCCTAGAACACTCCAGGGCTACAAATTTAAAATTTTCCAGGACTACAAATCCCAGAATCCTCCAGTACTACAAATCTCATAATCCTCCATGGGTTCAAATTCCAGAATCCACCAGGGCTACAAATCCTATGAGCCTCCAGGACTACAAATCCCAGAATCCTATCACTATACAAAAATCAGAACCTTCCAGAACCACAAATCCCAGAATTCTCCAGAGTTACAAATCCCATAGTCCTCCAGGGTACAAATGCCACAATCCTCAGGGAATATAAATCCCAGGACCTTTCAGTGGTTCAATTTCCAGAAGACTCCAGGGGTACAAATCCCAAAATCTTCCAGGACTACAAATTAAAGGGTTCTCCAGGCCTAAAAATCTCATAAACTCTAGGGCTAAATCTCCCAGAATCCTCCAGTGTAACAAAACTCAGAATCTTCCAGGACTACAATACCACAATCCTCCAGGGCTACAAATCCAAGAATCCTCTAGAAGAATAAATCCCACAATCCTCAAGGGCTACAAATCCCAGAATCTTCCAGGACTACAAAGCCCAGAATCCCCCAGGACTAAAATTCCCAGACTCCTGTGCAGGTTTATATCCCAGAATCCTCTTCAGAGAATCCCATTATCCTCCAAGACTGGAATTCACAGAAGCCTAAATGGCAACAAATTCCAGAATCCTCCAGGGTTAAAAATCACAGAATCCTCTATAATGACAAATCCCAGAATTATCTAGGACTAAAAATCCAAGGATCCGGGGCTGGACAGATGGCTCAGCGGTTAAGAGCACCCTCTGCTCTTCCAGAGGACCCGGGTTCGATTCCCAGCACCCACATGGCAGCTAACAACTGTCTGTACTTCCAGTTCCAGGCAAACACCAAGGCAAATAAATAAATAAATTAAATTAAATTTAAAAAAAAAAAATCCAAGGATCCTCCTAGCCTAAAAATCCCACATTCTTCCAGAGCTAAATATCCCAGAGTTCTCCAGTAGTACGAAATCGAGATATCTCCAGGACTACAAATCCCAATATCCTCCAGGGCTACAAATCCCAGGATCATCCAGGACTACAATTCCCAAAATTCTGTGCTACAAATACCATAATCTTCCAGGGCTAAAAATTCCCAGAATCCTCCAGGGATAAAAATCCTAAGATCCTCCAGAACTATAATTCCCAGAATTCTCCTATGCTACATATCCCAGAATTGTCTGGAGTACATATCCAGTAATGTATCAGGACTGCAATACCCAGAATCCTCCAGGACTAAAATACCCAGAATCCTCCAGAGGTACACATGTCAGAATCCTTCCAGGCTAAAAAATCCAGAATCTGCCAGGGCTATATATCCCAGGATCCTCCATGACAAAAATTCCCATAATTCTCCTGAGCTACAAAGTGGATTTTGTACTACTGGAGGATTCTGGGATTGGTAGTCCTTGAGGATTGTGGAATTTGTATCCCTGAGGGATTCTCAACTTTGTAGACCTGGAGGATTCTGTGATTTTTTTTTGTCCTCGAACATTCTGTCATTTGTTGCCATTTTCCTTCTGGGATTTTTATTCCTGGATGATTCCGGGTTTTGTAACCCAGAAGAATTCTGGGAATTGTAGTTTTGGAGGATCCTGGAATATGTACCCCAGGAGGATTGTGGGATTTTATAGTCCTAGATGATTCTTCAATTTGTAGTTCTGGAAAATTTATACCCTTGGAGATTTCTGGGATTTGCAGTCCTGGAATAATCTTGAAATTGTAGCCAAGGAGAAATCTGGGAATTGTAGTCCTTAAGGATTCTAGAATATGTAGCCCTGGAGGATTTGAACACGTGTGGGATTATGGGATTTGTAGTCCTGGAAGATTCTGGGATTTTTGGCTCTGGAGGATTGTGTGATTTTTTTGCAATGGAGGGTTAGGGCAATGCTTGCACATTGCCGTAATGTCTCTAATAGACTCCCTCCCACTTTACTGTAATGTGTCAAATAGAAGCCCTGGCACTTTATTGTAATGTCTCTATTAGCCCCATTCGCAAATTACCGTAACGTCTTTAATAGACTCCCTCGCAATTTACCATAATTCTCTAATAGATGCCATCAAAAATTACCATAATGTCTCTAATACTCCCCTCGTAAATTACTGTAATGTCTCTAATAAACGCCCTCGTTATTTAGAGTAATGTCTCTAATAGCTGTACTCACAAATTACCGTAATGTTTCTAATACATGCTCTGGCACTTTACCGTAATATCTCTAATATACTCTCTCCATTTTACCATAATCTATCTAATAGGCACACTCGCAAATTACCATAATATCTCTAATAGACGCCTTCACAATTTACTGTAATGTCTCAAATAGACACCTTCGCATTTTCCCATAATGTCTCTAATGGATGCCCTCCCACTTTACCTTAATGTCTATAATAAACACCCTTGGGATGTCACTGAATGTGGGCGTAGTCAGTGAATGTGGGTTTGGTATGTAAATGTAGGCATGTTCTCTGAATGTGGGTGTGGTCCCTGAATGTGCGCGTGGGCTCTGAATGTGGGTGTGATTTCTGAGTGTGTGGTCTCTGAATGTGGGTGTGATCTCTGAGTGTGGGTGTGGTGAGGGTTAGTGAGTAGGTTAGAGTTAATGCTTTATATCTGGTGAGTTGATTAAGGTTAGTTAGGTGGATAGGGAGAGTTAATGGGTTAAGGTTAGTTGGTTAAGGTTTCTGAGTGAGGTAAGATTAGTTAGTAAGATTTGGGTAGTGGCTTAAGGTTAGTTTATTAGGGTTGGTGAGTGAGGTAGTGCTATTTAGTTGGTTAGGGTTTGTTAGTGCATTAGAGTTAGTGGGTTGGGGTTGGTTAGTCTTTTAGAGTTATTGGGTTAGAGTTGGTTTGTGATATAGGCTTAGTTGTTTAGGGTTAGTTACTGTTTTCTGTTTAGTGGTATATGCTTTTTTAATAGGTTAGGCTGGGCTAGTGGGTTATCATTAGTTGTTATGTCTTGTTAGTGAGTTATGGTTGGTTAGTTTCTTAGGGTTGTTTGGGGGTTTGGGTTAGTGGATTATGGCTGGTCAGTATGTAGGGTTAGTGAAATAGGGTTGATGAGTTGGTTAGGGTGGTTTAGTGTGTTAGATTTCATTGGTTGGTGTTGATTAGTGAGTTCGGGTTAGTGGTTTTTGGTTGGATAGTGAGCTAGTGTCTTTAGTGGTTAGGGCTGGTTAGTAGGTTAGGGTTATTTGGTTAGTGTTCTTTAGTTTGTTAGGTTTGGTTATTGGGTCGGTTTGTGTGTTAGGTTTAGTTAGGGTTGGTTAGTAGGTTAGGATTGGTTAGTGTGTTAGGGTTAGAGGTTTTTGGCTGGTTAGTAAGTTAGGGTTGATTATTTGGTTAGGGTTTGTTAGTAGGTTAGTGGTGGTTAGTTGGTTAGGTTTGGTTATTAGGTTAGGGTTGATTAGTGTGTTAGAGTTAGTTGATTTGTGTTGGTTAGTAGGTTAGCATTGGTTAGTTGGTTAGAGTTAGTGGTTTATGGCTGGTTAGTGGATTAGGGTTGGTAAGATGGATAGGGAGGGTGAGTGGGTTAAGGTTAGTTGGTTAGAGTTGCTTAGTGTGTTACTGTTGATTATTTAGGTTGGATTAGTGGGTTAGGGGTGGTTAGTAGGTGTGGATTGGTTAGTTGTTTAGGTTTGGTTAGTGGGTTAAAGTTAGTTAGGGTTGCTTAGGGGGTTAATGTTGGTTATTTGTTTATGGAGGTTACTTGTTAGATTTGGTTAGTTGGTTAAAGTTAGTTGTTTAGGGTTGGTTAGTTGGGTAGTGCTGGTTAGTTATGTTTGGTTAGAGGGTTAGGCATGATTACTTGGTAAGTATTGGTTAGTGTGTTAGGGTTGGTCAGTATGTAGGGTTAGTAGGTTAAAGTTAGTTGGTTAGAGTGGTATAGTGGGTTTGTGTCGATTAGTTATGTTTGAGTGGGTTAGCATTGGTTAGATTTGGTTTGTGGGTTAAGGTTACTTTGTTAGGGTTGGTTAGTGGGGTAATGTTGGTTAGTTGGTTAGGAGTGGTTAATGGGTTAGGATTAGTGATTTGTGGCTAGTAGGTGAGTTAAGGTTGGTTAATTTGTTAGGGTTTGTTAATTGGTTAGTGTTGGGTAGTTGGTTAGTTTTGGTTATTGGGTTAGAGTTGAATAGTGTGTTAGCATTAGTTGGTTAGGGTTGGTTAGTGAGTTAGGGTTGGTTAGTTTGTTAGGATTAGTCATTATGTAGGGTAGGTGGTTAGTTAGGGTTGGTTAGTAGATTAGGGTTTGTTAGTTGATTAGGGTTAGTGGTTTATGTCTGGTTAGTGGGCTACAGTTGGTTATTTGGATAAGGAGTGTTAGAGCATTAAGGTGACTTGTTTAGGGTTGTTTAGTGATGTAGGGTTGATTAGTTAGGTTTAGATGGTGGTTTAGGATTGGTTAGTTGGTTAGATTTGGTTAGTGAATTTAAGTTAATTTGCTAGCGTTTATTAGTGAGATACAGTTGGTTAGTTAGGGTTGTAGTGAGCTAGTTGGTTAGTTAGGGTTGGTTAGTGGGTTAGTGTTGGTTTGTGTGTTTGTGTTAGTGGGTTAGGGTTGGTTAATGCATAGCATTATTGGTTGAATGTTGGTTAGTGTGTAGTTAGTGGGTAGTGTTGGTTATTGAGTTAGGGTTGTTTATTTTGTTAGAGTTAGTGGGATACAGTGAGTTAGTGGTTAGGGTTAGTGGGTTAGGGTTGGTTACATGGTTAGAATTGTTTAGGTGTTTATGGTTGGTTTTTTAGGTAGGGTTGTTAAGTAAGAGTTTGTGTGTGTGTTAGGGTTGGTTAGTGGTTTAGTGTTAGTTAGTAGATTAGTGTTGGTTAGTGGGTTAGAGTTGGTTAGTGTGTAAGAGTTGATAATTGCATATAGTTAATGGGCTAGGTTTGATTAGTGAGATATGTTTGGATATGGGTAGTGTTAGTGTAAGATTTCCCAAGGCCTGCATTCACCTGGAATGTAACAGAGTTGCAACTATGCTCCTGGTTGTGGCTATGCAAACATGGGCCCATCTACCCTCTTAAAGAAAGTGCTCACCCAAGTCCCCTCTATCTCCCTTTCTCAGCTCCCTTCCATCCCTCACCTCTGCCTGCTGTTCTGCTAATAATCTCTAGTGTGGTATTCCCAGTGTTGAGATTCCATTCACGCACCACATGCAAAAAACTAACATTGGTGCTGGCAACTCAGCGGGGACCCCTGTTTAACCCTCCACCAGGAAACACTTTTAACCTGCCTGGTCAGAGACCATGCTCACACAACACTGGCATTGATTGGTGAGTTTCCTCCTCGGTCATTGTAAACGTGAACTAGTTTCA
>PVIH01015035.1:16154-51291 GCA_004025045.1 Sigmodon hispidus
TTTTTTTTTTTTTTTTTTTTTTTTTTTTTTTTTTTTTTTTTTTTTTTTTTTTTTTTTTTTACCAGCAATGCATGGACAGGTTGCGGGTGCATGATTTTGAGGACTGACGAGTCCCCGTTATCTTGTTGTGTATGAGTATAATTTCCTGGCACTCTCTCTTCTGTCTGATGAGGCTTTAGATATATGTGCAGTTGATTGGAGCACTGTCTGAGTGGCCTACACATATTTGCTGATGGGCTAGTCTGCTGTGGGCCCACTTCCTTGTGATATCAGTTTGCAGGGGTGACGACTCTCGCTTGCTGGATCCACAGTCCCCTTAAGTTTCAGCAATGTGAAATAAGCCAGCAAAATCTATACTTCCATCTTCACCCTTAGGGTACATGCTAGAGGTGTTGAGACCTCTTAGCCTCATGCCCTATTTACATACTACCAAACTGATCCATTATTGTACAAAGAAATGGCCTGGATACCCCCTAGAAAATAATCTAAAGTGGCCACATAATGGCACCCTGGATCCTGATATTTTACAGTAGGTATCTAATTATTGCCAGCATAAGGCAGGTTGAAAGAGTTTCCCTATATACAAGCTTTCTCTTACTTAAGTTCTAAGCCTTTCTACCTAGACTCTTATTCTCATGCTCACCTGCTTCTAGCCACTTCCTCAGACCCTGATGATTCTCATCTTCCACTGGATTCTGCAATTGACCCTCCACCCTTTAGACCTAAATGCACTTCTAGTGCCCTTTTCTCCCCACCTATCACCTGCTCTGAGGCCTCTAAAGATCCTGACCCAATTCTACCTTTTCGAGAAGTAGCAGGTGTGGATGGGATAGTTAAAGTTTATACTCCTTTTCCCTTGTCTGAACATTTCCAGGTTGCAAAGAAGTTAGGCTCTTACAGCTCTAATTCTACCACCTTTATAAAAGAATTTCAGTACCTAACCCAATCCTATGACCTCACCTTTCATAATGTATATACAATTTTAACAGATAATCTTCTACCTGAGGAGTGCAGGTGAGTTTGGGAACAGGCCATGATACATGCAGATCAGGTTCATCAAACGAATTTAGCACATCCCTTAGGAGCTGAGGTGGTTCCAGTTGTAGACCCACATTGGAACTATAATACACAAAGGGGAATTGTAGCCAGGGACAATTTTGTGACCTTCTTGCTGGCGGGTTTGCATAGGGCTGCCCTAAAGCCAGTCAATTTTGAGAAACTGCAGGAGGTAATTCAAGATAAACAGAAAAATCCATCCCAGTTTCTAGAGCTCCTTACAAATGTGATCTTACAGTTCACAAATTTAGATCCAGAGAACACTGAGGGCCAACAGCTTCATATGACTCATTTCTTTAATTAAAGCTACCCAGACATAAAGGTCAAGCTTAGATCTCTTGAGAGGGGCCCACTAACTCCACAGGCAGACATTCTGGTGCTTACATTCAAGGTGTACCACAGGAGAGATGAAAAAATTCGGCAGGAAAAATACCTCCTGCTGGCAGAGGCAATCAGACCAGCCCCTCCACCACTGCCTCCCAGGGTGAGGAGACAAAAGCACTCAGAAAAGCACTTTGGAGCTTGTTTTTGCTGTGGCTGCTTAGGCCATTACTATCACTCATGCCCAGATTTGCGGAGGCCATCCGGGCACTGTCCTAGGTGTTATGGTTACCATTGGCCAGGCAGCTGCTGCCCTACATCAAAGGGTGGGGACACAGTAAGCTTGGATGAGGTGCATAATGTACTGGGACTGGCCGAGGATGAATGATGGTGCCCAGGCCCTCTTGGTCCTTCAAACGCTATCACACAGAGAGAGCCTCGGGTAGATATTTAAGTTTCTGGCCAGACCATTTCTTTCCTGATGGATACTGGAGCTGTGTTCTCAGTTCTACAGGAGTATTGGGGTGCACCCTTTCTTTCAGGCATTACAATTGTTGGGGAGGGAGGCAAATCCATGCGACATTATCAGATGCCACCACTTAATTGCATTTTTAGAGGAATTCCTATTACTCAGTCATTTTTAATTATGCCAAGTTGTCCAACAGTTTTGATGGGAAGAGATTTCTTAGCAAAAATGGGAGCTTTCATTTCATTTAGTGATCACATTTGCCTAAACCCAGCATTGCCAGCTGCTCCAACTGTTGTTCCTCTGTTCCTTTTACTATCCAATCAGCCTGTAAGTTCTACCTTCCAGACAATTTCCTTCCTCCCCTCCTCCATCACCTACAATTGTTTTTGTGGGATTTTGCAGATGACTCCCTCCCAAAACTGTGCTCTGATTCATCCAGCTCACCTCAAGTTAACAACCTGTCACTCCCAAAGCTCTATCACTGCAGACAATAGAATCCCTTAGCAAAAGAAAAGAACCATTCACACACCCAGCTAACTCAAGGTTTACTTCCAAATTCCTTTCCTCTTAATCACTCCCAAAGCTCTATTACTAACCCGTATTTTTTTGAGCTCCAGGAAACAAAATTCACTGCCCTGTGATCCAAATACTTCAATTCTGCCAGCAAGATGAGCTAAAGACCTCTCCATACTTGTGTCAGCAGGAAGTAACAAAGACCACCATGATGACCATGCTCCCTTCTCCCTTGCCATAAACCCAGCTTTTTATATATATATATCAAAGGGTGAAATGTAAGGCTTTCCAAAGGTTGCATTCACCTGGAATGTAACAGTGCCAATCATGCCCCTGGGTGTGGCGATGCAAGAGTCCCCTCCCTTTTGTTCTCTCTCTGCTCCCTTCTGCCCCTATCTCTGCCTGATGCTGTAATAAACTCTCATGTGGTACTCCCGGTGTTGAGATTCCAATCACCACATGCAAAAAACTAACAATGGGTCAATAGGTCATTTTAGTTTGGATGGGTGTTATAAGGTTAGGGTGGGTGGTTTTTATGTGATGGCTGTTTATTATGGAAGGATTATTAAGTTATAGCACGTATGGCTGGTAATCATAAAATAGCTTCATAGGTTATTAGTAGATAACTGGATAATAGGGATGGCTGGTTGCTTATTATAGAATACTTGTGTGGCATGTTATGGAATGGGGCAGTGGGTTATAATGAAATGGTTATTTTTATGGAATAGGTGAATACATTATTATTGAATGTGTATGACACATATTAGGAGTTGTGTTAGTGCTTATTATAGAATTGGTAGGTAGGATGACTGTGAGGCACCCTAACCATACATGGGTTATGATAGGGTGAGAAATATTGTGGACTGTGTTTTGGATTACAGGGTGGATGGTTATTATGAAATGGGTAAGCTGGTTAATATGGAATAAATGGTTATTATGGGATGATATGGTAGGTGGTAATGGAATGGAAATAATGTTGTTATGGGATGGATGGGCAACTTATCATGGAATGCCTGGTTATTATGGAATAAGTGGGTAGGTAATATTGGATGGTTGCTTACTGGGGATGGCTTATTATGTGATGGCTGTGAAGCATGCTATGAGATGGGTCAGCAAGTTATGTGATGGCTGCTTATCAGCATTGGGTGATTGGTTAACTATGGGATAGGTATGAGGCACATTATGCAATAGCTCAGTGGAATATTATAGGGGAGTCATAATATAAAAAGAGCGAGGTTAGGGTCTACAGGTACATGTGTCTCTGCTTGACAACACATGACTCCTGACTCCATATTCCATATCATCCTTTTGTCCCCAAATAATTGACTCCCTTAGTTACTTTTTAAATGATAGATCTCCTGGAGCTCATGGAAAAACTTTTTTCTCATTTTGAAACCCTTAGGCACTGGTGATATTAATAAGAGATGATTAACAGCTATGGGATGATGGTTAGATTCTGCACACACAAGAGTGGATAATTGATTCATTGAGTATCAGATAGACACCTGAAGAACTGACAATTCAATGCACTGACCTATAATCCTGCCCATGTTCTCAACACCCTGCAACAGAGTTGTGACTCCATATGGAAACTGAGTCACAAGTGAGTGATGCTATTCAGGAGTGTACAGTATTTATGCAGTGACATCATTGTGATGCTGTGAACCCTCACAATTGTCCATCAAAGGGGCATGGAGTATTAGTGCCAACAGTCTTAGGGCTTGAGTGGCTGACTTATGAAATTGGTGAGTGGATTTATTGAGTGGGTGAGTCAATACTATGGAATAGGTGGGTATATTATTATTGCTATTGTGTCAAGTATAGGCCAGTGAGAGGTGTATTCATTAGCAGTGATTACAGTCACATCTACTTCCATGCCAAAGAGACCAGAAAATCTTTTTACATTCATAAACAGAACAAGTTTTGGACATTTTTAACATACAGCCTGTAACAAATAAGCATGAGAAAAACCAATTCCTGCATTTCCTTTTTTATATAGCTTAATATTATGTTTTTACTTGTGAAAGTACCATCAACTAAGCAAACCTTTGTCCTGTTCTATAACAGATATTTTATTAACTGAATGAAACATTACCTTAATTTCTCCTTTATAACCAGCAACTATGACACCTACAGTAAAATAAAATTACCCATAGAGATATACTACTTCTCCAATGCAAAAGTACAATTGTGTTTTTATGCAAACGCCCATAAATGCCTGTACACAGAGCTTAAATTCTCACTTCTGGAGTCAGAAGTGCATAAATGAGAATCAAAATCCTGATGCCTATGTGTCCTAAAAAGAGAACTGGAATAGATTTCCTTGCTGAACAACAAATTCATAAATTGAGACATAGCTCTGTATTAAAGCCAGCTAAGGCAGGCCCGCTTGTCAGGTTTACTACAGGGGATTTTTTTGTATATCATTTTGATAGACCCCAGACTCAGGGTACTATGTTCGGGAAGGGGGGCCCCAAGAACCCAGACTCCAGCCCATTGATGTAAAATAACATGAGAGGTTTATTTTGTCTGCTACCTTCCTGCCTTGAGAAGCAAGCGAGTAGCAAGGGAGGGGCAATCTCATATCTCTTTTAAAGGCTAAGACCATAAAATCACCATAGCAACTGGGGCAACACATGATTGGTCACTTTAAAGGTCACACTATAATTCCTAAGGTTGCTCACAGTAGTCATAGGGTTGCCTTAAGACCAGCTGGTTAGGGGGATTTTACAACCAGGTGTTGGTCACCAATATTCTGCTTGGAACTTCTGGTATTTTAATCACAGGTTCAACCAGACCATTATGTCCTATCTGAGCTGATTACAGCTATCTGGGCTGTGTCACTTTGTTTCCTGGGACAGACTTTAGTTCCTTGTTCTCATGGGGGGTGCTCTGCTGAATACCTGAACTGAATGCCTGGGTCAAGTCTTAGAACCCAGGGTCGTTCACTTTCTTATTGTCAGTCCCTGTTCTAGTGTTTTCCCTTTTTACATTTAGGGCATATTCCAGAATCCTTTAGTCTTCCCATATTGGGCCATTGCTTAATTTCATGTTTCATATGATCATACCAGAAGTAACTTTCTAGTGGTCCAGCAATTCTCTTTTAACTAATGATATTTTTTTGCTGAAAAAGCACATCCTTAACTGTTTTCCATTTTGTTGCAGAGGTCATAATCAACGTTTGATTATAAGATGGTCTAATATCTGAACATACCTGAACATAATCAAAGATTTCCTTTTTTCTAAATAGTCTAATGGTAGCCTGACCAGAACATTAGTTGTCTCATAAACCAATTGTTTTACAAGTAAAACCCCAGCTTCATCCTTCCCCATTAGCCTTTTTGTTGTCATTATCCTGGAAACAAACATCTTGAAATAACTCATCCATTCCATGCCTTATTTTTGAAAATATCTCCATTTTGCCAGTTACTTTATTTTAAACATTTCATTTGTTGTATTGCTAATTTGAACAAATATGAATTTTTCCTCTAAAAGTGTTGTTTAGTCAGGGTCAAGGTCTGTTTTCAGGTTTGATGATATATGATATAAAAATGAAAAACTTTTCCTCTTACAACTTTGCCTGTCATCCCACCTGAGGATATCCGAAAGAGTGTTGAATCCCAAAGAACTGAAATTAAAATTAGTTGGGAGACTCCATGTGGAGGCTGATAACTGAATTCCAATCTTCTTTATTAGATTCAAATGCTCAAACACCAAGCCATCTCTTAAGTTTTCTTCTAACAATTATACTTATTTAATTGAGAGGAGGTAAGAAATGCCCTGGATTGCTCACATGTAAAGATTGGAGTATTACGGTAAAAACTTGTCACTAAGAGGTATGTTTTAAATAAGGTTTATTTTGTTAGAATCACTTATAAAAGTAAGCTTTAGCAACACGCCAAGCTGCCGTACCGACCCATACGGACCTGCCGCCTCGCCGCCCTAGGGACCAGAAGACTCGCCTCTCTCTTTGCGCTTTGCTTTTGTCTTTGTAGACCATGCCCCTCCCACACCTGTACAATCTATGATTTCCCGCTACATTGGAGAACAGGTTTTTGGAATTTTTCTGCTCTACCTAAGTTCTAAGGATTGAACTGAGATTTTCAGGCTTTGTGGCAATCCCTCTACACAATGAGAAATCCCAGTGATCTGTGGTTTAAAATTTCTAGCACATTTATATGCATTAACTTACTTACTTATGATTACTTCTATACAAAAAAATCTGTATATAGATTTGGGTTATTTTAAATGCCAGCAAACACTAAGTGTCTATAAAACTACAGCAGTAGCTGCCATGTGCATGTCTACAGAGCCTGAAGGGACTAGTATTCAGAAAGCAGAAAAGCTAGAGATTGTCTATTAACTGGTAATAAAAGTTTGGTGTATCTAGTGCTCATATTTGGGGTCCTAATCATATTCTGTGTCTTTGTCATGCAGTATTTATGTTTTATTACCAATAATGTTTCCCTTTGGTGAGAAACGTGGCTGAGTCCTGATACCTGCAAAATGAGTACAAATTAATATGGCAAAGAAGTTCTTTACTTTTATTGCTCTGTGAGTAAGTGCATAAAGTGCAAATGGGCAGCCACAGTCTGATCTTGGAGAACACAATAACCCCAATTTAGCTATCAGGAACTCTGGACTACAAATCCTCAAAGACTCCTGCCTGAAAAGCTTAAGAAAATGAGCCTGTCTAGCCTTGGCACCATTATGATTCACTTTTTCAAAGAACAATGTCACTCACCATGGTACCCGTCAGCACTCTCTCCATCATAATAGACTTGGAGTGTCTGGCATACTCAAAGCCAGGCTGAAACCTGGCTTCAAAGTCCAAATCAACACCCAGTACATTCTGCCAAGTTGGGATTTTTTTGGGGAATTCATCTTACTGCCTTGTCAAATTCAGTAGAAGGTATCAAGACCCTGGGAAAAGGCAGACTGCAGTTTGGGAAAATGACACTAAAGCAGATCTTCCACTACCACAGACCCAGTGGGTTCTTCTTGCTCAATGTGGAGTACTTGCATGATTGTTGTGTACACTTAATAAGTCTGGGTATCCTTCCAAGTCTTTGTCTCTAAAATATACCAACAAAGAACTGGGACAAGGATGGAGAAGATACTAACAAAGCACAGCAACCTCTTCTTCCACACTCTACTTTGTCCTCACCTTTCAGTACATTTGAGCCAAGAAGTTTCAGTCTTTATCCACACCAAACCCACATTGGACTCTCCATCATTCCTGAAGCCACACAGTTTTCTATCTGTGGCTCATAATTCAATAAACATCCTAAGGTATTCTGGCTTTGACAAAGCAGACAAAAAAAGGCCTAGCAAGATGACACTTTCCACCAAGTTTACAGCCAAATTTCAAATTTTTTTACATAAAAGACAATTGGCTAGCTTAACTTGGATTTTTATGGTATTCACTCATCTTGAGAATGAGGGCAGAAAGGGATACAAGGACTTAATCATGACCTTTGATATACAACCAACCTTAATATTTGGGCTAATTTGTGCTTTTAGGATCAATTATCTGTCTTTATGAATGGTAAAATTGTTTTCTTTGCTTTTTTCTCTTAATTCAATTCAAAACATGGGACTTCAAATTTTTACATGATTTTGTTTCAGCCAAATAATGCACAGCAATAGGTGACAATGTATCATATTAACCTTAAAAAAACTTAAGCCAGCTTTGCTTTTAAGGAGTTTAGACTGCAATCTAAAAGCTCCTTAGATGTTTGCTGTGAAGCATATAATGGTATATACTTTTATTCATTAAAGTTAACATTACAATACATTAAATTGGATAGCTTAATAATCTTCATATTAATTCAAAGATAAGAGCACCAATTAGAGAGGAATTATCCATGAGAAAACCAAATTACCTCATAGGCAATAAGAAATTTCTTATTCCCAATTTAAACATATCAAATATATTTCAATGTCTATGGTATTGGGAGCCTCACTCACCTGAGATTTATCCATTAGGGAGTTACCTCTTTGTGGGAAGACAATAGGAATTGTATTTATCACCTTTTGACAACTCCTATGCCCCCTCTGCTACCCCTTGCATGATTGTTGGCAAAATGTTTAGTGCTCAAAATAAACAAAATAAAAATGTTTTGTATTATAAATGTTTTAATATGCAAAGTAAATTAATTCTGAAAACTTCCTTGGGTTCTTCTATTATTGGGTCAATTTTTCTTTACAATTTGAAAAGAAGACAACAGTTTACTGTTGAAATATTTCTTCTAATCTCATTTCAGCAACAGAGAGACACTATAGCAGAAAATGTCTGTAGCATGAAATGATAGGAAAGTGACATGGATCATTATAGAATCCTACTTTATAACATTTGTACCAGAGAAATGAAAATAAAATACTGCTTTAAATCTACATGAAGAACTTAATAACTCTTATATTCCCAAGCATGTTAACATTGTTAAACTGCATTGACAAACATTAAAAATTGAGTCTGTCAACTGTTCATGCACTTCAACTCAGGAGGCAGACACATGTTTCCAAATGTATCCATGAATCACTACAGATATTTAAGCCAAGCTATCTAACAACAAAATATCAGGGGAGTTTATGAAAAAAAATTAGAAAAAACAACCCAACACTCTTTTCAAGACAATCTTACATAAAAATTAGGATCAAATGCTACCTGATATTTCAATAAACAATGGGCAACATAGATAATTGAAATACCATTGCATACATTAGACAGTAAATATACCACTCCCTAAGTGAAAACACAATAAGCATGGGATAAAAATCATAAATCTGATGTAAGGGTCACATAATGAAATTCACTAAGTAGATTTGCCACACACATAGCACATTTCATTATACCTCAAATGTTTCAAAATAGAAACCACAATGCAGTGAGTTCAGTGATCAATTGTGAGTAAACATGGTAAGAACTTTACTTTCTTCAAAGAGGTGATAAAAAATAAATGAAACATTTTTATAAAAGCTGAAGACACTGTGAAACCTAAAGTCTTTACCAAATTGTTTATATAACTAGTGGTATTCTTTTGAATTAATCACTATTTCTTGACTTGAAAAGCATACAAATGAGGTTTACAAAATTTACAGAAATAAAGACATTGGTATGGAATTATTAAATATTTATTCTTAAAACCAAAGTTCAATTTTTGACAGCTTTCTGTAATAGCTATTACAAAAATATTCAAGGTTCTAACATTCTCAGGAAGGAACATGCAAATTCTTATACCTAGACAAACTTATTGTTATCACATAATTACAATTAAAACAATCTTAAGCAAACATCTTTCCTCATATTTTTTTATAATGGGCATTTACTTCTGTAATACAAATTTTGAGCCATTTACCTGGTTTTTAAAGGTTTTATTCATTATCTGTTCCTGCAAAAGAAAGTAAGCCTATAGACTTGAAGTCAGATAAATCAATCTTTATAGATTAGAACTATCATTTGGTAAGATTTAGAAAATGATGCCATGCTAAAGAAAATATGTTTCTGGGGATAGGCTTTGAAAATTTACTTACACAAATTATTTTCAGTTCTCACTATCTGCTTCACAATGCAGATTATGTGTGTGAGTCCTTAGCATACTGTTTTAGCTCTCATGTCTGACACTTGTTGCCATAGAACTTTCATGGTGATTCTGTTCTCCTCTGGAACCAAGAGCCAAATTAAACTCTTTAGTGGGCATGGACATTATATCACAAGAAAGGAAAAGAAACTATTACAAATGTATAGAGTTTTATACCTGAATTAATTCATGTAATTAAAGATAAGTACAAAATCTACAAGGGTAACTTTACCAATTAAATTTTTAGTTCAAGTGTTAAAGCTATAGGGTAAAAGGAGGCCTGATTATAAGAAGTCAGGCTACGCTTAAAACTGTGAATTAAAGGTATCCAGAATATTCAGAATTGTGAAGAAATACAGAAGATTGGGATATGCCTAAATATGTAAAGAGAAGCTATTGTAGATACCCACTGCTATGAAGAAAAATTAAGAAGACTATTGCAATTCAGGCTAAACCTAGAACTATAAAGGAAAGGAATTTTGGAATTGTACTTCTGTGATGAGACAGATACACTATTTTGATGTCAGCTATACCTGAAGCAATGAAGAGAAGATATTCTGGATATATAATGCTCTAAAGAAATAGATATATTGTCTGTCAGAAGTCAGGTTAAACATAAAATGGTGCCCCAGTGGGAAATGGCCTCCCTACAGGATATTGCAATCTTGCTTCTCTCCAAAATGATTCATTATATCTCAGTTTGACTCCACTCTTGCTAAGTTTTTCAGCATAGCAGTAAATTTCTTCTCTACTCTCCTGAGGGAATTTACCAGCACAAATAACTGTCCATTTTCTTTTGCTCCACTCAAATAAGGGTTTCTCAGTAAAGATGAATATTTCTACTTAACTCCAGGGTAATCTGCTACATTTCTGCTTCATTCCATTAATGGGGTAACTGCTTCAGAAATTTAGTAGTCTATAGTGATAAGTTGTTGTTTCTGATCCATTCCTTTAAGGAAACTACACAGTAGTGGTGTCCATTGCTTCTCTGCTTCAATACACTATTGAGTTTCTAATCCACTCTGGAAAAAGATTTTATCTAAAATTTATTAGAGAGATATATTTTGAAAGGCACGATCCAGGAGAGTGGCTACCTCTGCCAGGGTGGAAAAAACAGCTGCCAACTAAACAGGCAAAGGGCTTATATTGGGCTTCAGAGGACAGAGCTTTTCCACATGGAAGATTAGCAGGGTCAATCTTACTCACATTTCAATTCCTCAGCTTTAAAATTTTTACATAATGATTGGAATTAATAATCAGTGTTTGGTTGACCTTGTGCTCAATTTGTCAAGTGAACATTGGGTTTCCTTGGCTCTGACTTCAAGCCAAAATTGTGTTTATTTTACTACCATTTGTATCTTACACATAGGACTTCATAAAATTATTTTTTTCAGGAGTATGCTAGTGCAAGCAATGTAAGAACAGACATACAAATGTGGATACAGATAGTTGACACCATCACATTTTTCTAAAAGACATATAGTTATATAACATTAAAATTCTTTTGGACAAAATAATATGAGATATTTTAATAAGTTCTTAGTATCTTAATAGGTACTCAAAGACTAATGTAATATGCAAAAGATATAGCAGACTGATGGCACAAAAAATCTTTACCAGTGGTTTAAAGTGATGAATTTAACTACAGTAAATACATATGCATATCCTAACAGTAAAATTTTTTTAAACTTTTGAAAATTGGTGATATATTCAAAGTATTTAAGAAACTGGTTATATTATTATTCATAATGTTTTTAAATATATATTTTTAAGAATGAGAATTGCTTTAATATGCAAATACTTTAACATTGATTATATTTTAAAAAGTTCTTTCCAGTATGTATTCCTTTATGGGCTTGAAACTGACTGTTTTGATCAAAGGCTTTACCACATTGATTACATTCATAGGGTTTCTCTCCAGTATGTGTTCTTTTATGGTTTTGAAGATGACTGTTTTTAACATAGGCTTTACCACAGTGATAACATTCATAGGGTTTCTCTCCAGTATGTGTTCTTTTATGGCTTCGAAGATTACTATTATATGCAAAGGTTTTACCACACTGATTACATTCATAGGGTTTCTCTCCAGTATGTGTTCTTTTATGGGTTTGAAGATTGCTTCCTTTTGCAAAGGCTTTGCCACACTGATTACATTCATGGGGTTTCTCTCCAGTATGTGTTCTTTTATGGGTTTGAAGATTGCTTCTGTTTGCAAAGGCTTTGCCACACTGATTACATTCATAGGGTTTCTCTCCAGTATGTGTTCTTTTATGAATTTTTAAAATACTCTGGTAAGCAAAAGCTTTACCACACTGATTACATTCATAGGGTTTCTCTCCAGTATGTGTTCTTTTATGGGTTTGAAGACTGCTTCTTTTTGCAAAGGCTTTGCCACACTGATTACATTCATAGGGTTTTTCTCCAGTATGTGTTCTTTTATGATCTTGAAGAGTAATATGTTGTGCAAAGGCTTTACCACACTGATTACAATCATAGGGTTTCTCTCCAGTATGTGTTCTTTTATGAATTTGAAGACTCTTTTGGTATGAAAAGGCTTTACCACACTGATTACATTCATAAGGTTTCTCTCCAGTGTGTGTTCTTCTATGCCTTTGAAGATTATTGTGCTTTGCAAAGGCTTTACCACACTGATTACATTCATAGGGCTTCTCTCCAGTATGTGTTCTTTTATGGGTTTGTAGATGACTGGGTCGTGCAACGGCTTTACTACACTGATTGCATTCATAATGTTTCTCTCCAGTATGTGTTTTTTCATGGCTTTTAAAATGACTGTGATGTGTAAAGGTTTTACCAAACAGATTATATTCATATGGTTTCTCTTCAGAACATGGTGTTTTATGGGTATGAAGATTACTGTGTGATATAAAAGTTTTATCACAGTTATTATATTCATAAGGTTTTACTTGAGTATGTGTTTCTTCATGCATTTCTAAATATCTCTGCTGTGTAAAAGATTTACCATACTTATTACGTTTATAGATTTTCCCAACAATTTGTGGTCTCTTATGATTTTGAAGATCACTGTTCTGTGCAAATATTTTATCACATTGCT
The DNA here is from genome assembly GCA_004025045.1 of Sigmodon hispidus. NCBI lineage: Eukaryota > Metazoa > Chordata > Mammalia > Rodentia > Cricetidae > Sigmodon > Sigmodon hispidus. The sequence goes on from PVIH01015035.1 coordinate 29,167, forward strand.
CACATTCTGAAAAATTCTCTCTAGCATGTGTTCTTTTATGCATTTTAAGAGTACTGTGGGGGCTGGAGAGATGGCTCAGCGGTTAAGAGCACCCTCTGCTCTTCTAGAGGACCAGGGTTCGATTCCCAGCACCCACATGGCAGCTAACAACTGTCTGTAGTTCCAGTTCCAGGCAAACACCAAGGCAAATAAATAAATAATAAATAAATAATAAATAAATAAAGTTTAAAAAAAAAGAGTACTGTGATAAGAAAGAGATTTAACCCATTCATTAGGTTTCTTTCCATAATGTTTCTTTGCACGCATTTCAAGCAAGCTAGAGTATACAAAGGTTTTAACAGATTTAATATATATATACAAGGTTTCTAACTTGTTACACTCCCCTTGTGACAGTAAGTGTAATATCACTTCTTCTGTTGTGTGATCTATTAATAAGAAATACTTGCATACTTCAATTGAATTCAACAAGTATATTTAGTATGGGGACTCCTACATATCTTCTAATTATTCTGAGAGAGGTGTGCTACTTTTTCATTAACCCTATTTGTCTATGGATGCAGCATGGATGTACATAATATATCTCCCAATATAACTCCATGATAAAACTAAAATCCAGAGTCACAACTCATGATAACTTTACTATGGATTATTTGTTGACTAGGATTCCTTCAAAATATACACATCACCACATTAATGTTTATATCATTGTAATATATGTAGTATAAAATAAATGCCCTGGCAGTTCAAAAGCATAGTGATCATAACTCTGTTTAAATGATCATATCTCTTACACCATATTTTGTTGACTTCTTAAAAGTGAGTATATTGCAAAGACGATTTACCTACTTAAAGATTATGCATACTTTTAAATTTTTAATAATTGTTGATTTATTTTGGCTGTCTTTATTTACACAGCTGCTTGTCTAAAATTTTCAGAACATATAACAATTTTTCAAAGGTACATCTCTACCCACTTATGCACCAAAATTACCTTGTATGTCTTCCAGAATTTTGACAATGTTCATCAATATTATGTTCTTCCCAATGGTATCCTAAAATATAGTACCAGAAAATATCTGTTATATTCTTAAAAATCATTCAAAATTTAAATACTTTATTGCACTTAAAAACCTTGCCTGATTTTATTCTCATTTTTCGGATTTCTCAACAAATTACAAAAAAATCAGTTACCAAGAACCATTTTCTTCCACACATAAGGATCATTTAGTCCTACCTATTGTAAAGAGGTTTTTGTAAGTCTCCAGCATCACATCTTTGTAGAGATTCTTCTGGGAAGGCTTTAGCAAGGCCCATTCTTCCAAAGTGAAGTTGACATGCACATCATTATATGTCACTGCATTCTAAAATACACGATGTATGTTTACAAACAAAACCATGATGCTGACAATATTATAAAAGAATGTTTCTAGACAGAACAGTCATATAATCCTGCTGTTCTATTCATTGATTCTATGACAAACACATTATAATGTAATCATCACAGAAATAAAACTGAATAGGACTTTCAAATCTGTCATTTCTGTATAGATATACTGGGATTTCATCTTGTGAAAAATGAATATTTAAGAAAAACAAGTCATCAGTATGGAAAGAACATGACAAAAATTGTATGAACAGGTACAGACTGAAAAAATTAAAAATAAGATGGACAACCTGGATGTTTTGGTCCATGCCTTCAAAGTCATCTCTCAGGAAACAAAGACAGTTATATCTGCATGTGAGGCAAATATAAGCTTAGTCTGTGAACTCAGATCTAGGAAAGACAAAATTACATACTAAAACCCATATCCTATTATGAAAAACTCATTCAATAAAACAAAAATAATAGAAATAAGAGGTTTATGCTGAATTTCTTACAAAGAATTATAAATTCACTCCAGCTCTATATTTATGTTCCAGAAACCAAAATTGCCCCAAATTTAACTGTACCATCAAGAAGATTTTTCTATCAGTGACTGTTTAATAAATTACAAATGAACAGATGAAAACATTGCCAATATAATTATAAATTATATTTAATCAGCATAGTGCAGGAGAGATGATTCAGTAGAAAGAGTTTTGTTGGTCTTGTATGTAAACCACAATTTCCAATACATACATGGGGGATCATATGTATTCATTATTTTATGTTTAGGATTTCTGAGAACATCTTTGGATCATTGTGATAACGAGGAATCCAAACTGAGAATATTCTGCATATAGGTAAAATACTTATATTAATTTTAAATATCCAAAACATGTATAACAGGCTATAAGAAAGTCATATGCTTGCAACGCAATGGAAAGCACAGGTTTAAATATATTATTCTATCTGTGATAGAATTTAGGGCTAGTAGAGGGTTTTTCCAAGAGTAAAGTATAAAAACACAAGGAACAACTTTGGGGTTTATCCAGAAAGATTAATGCAATACACTCTCAAAAGTCTCTCACTGGCTTTCTGAATTTTACAATCATAGAAGTCTGAAAAATAACCATGGCAGCAAAATCTTTGGCCATAAGTTTTCATTGATTCTTGCTTCTAAAAGCAACACATGTTTTATGGTTCTGCAAACTTAGATTTGTTCACTGAAAAGGACACAAACATGCATGGACTCCAGGGAAGTAGGTTCTATATAAAATGGCAATCTTGGAATAGGGCTCAGTTTTCTTAGCTCTTCCATAAATTTGCTTAGCTGAATAAAGTCTTGCACTTAGGGCACTTTAATAAGAAATTATTTTACACCAAGGGTCTTCTCTTTAATAGTGAAAAACTTCTTAAAAATTTATGACTGTTTTAGCACTTAACTGACATCTGAATACACTTTTTAAATTTTTATTTAATTTAGTCCTACTTGTTTTTATTTCATAGTACACCTGAATAATTCATTGGTAACAATCATTAAGTACATTAGTAGACATAAAATAAGCTACCATTGTAACCATAGATCAATGGACATTTAATTTCTCAACGTAGATAGTTTGAAATAAAGCAGACTGTGGTTGACATAGTAATACATATCTAGTCAAACTTTAAAGAATAACTGACTAAGAATGATTAGACTTGAAGCCACATTTCTAGCTCAATTTTTCTAAGTCTCAGGGCTTATTGTGGATGTTATGGCAGTAAGAGCATAAATTGGAAAGGTAAAATCTATTTCCTCAGAACAGATGCCCTAAGACTCATACATAGTACTGAAACAGATCATAGCTGAAGCCTATCTTTCTCTTGAATACAACTCCTGTGAATTTTACATACCATCACTTCTATCCCTATTTCCCTCAAAATTTGACTGCAACCCAGTTACCAACACCAACAGGCATTCTCAGTAAATATATCACAAAACCTGGCCAATAAGATATACAAAACTATCACATGCTGAAATAATCAGAAAGAGAAAACAAAGAATAACAAAATGACACAACTTAGAGAAAAACACATGACAACACCTAGAACAATAATTATTCAATATCTGGATTCCCAGATAACAATATAAATAAAAAATAAAGAGAAATATAATAGGTGGTAGTGCTGCACACTTTAATCTCATTGCACACTTTAATCTCAGTTTTTAGATAACAGAAGTTGGTGGATCTCTGAATTTTTATGCCAGTCAGGTATACAATTTTAGTTACAAGATAGGAGTTATTACACAGAAAAACCAGTCTTCAGAGAAAAAATGAAACATAGTCAATTACAGCCAGCTCAATATGTCTTCTTCAGAACCTAGCCATCCAAGCAAACACAGCATAATCTGAATATTCCAAACTGACTAAAAAACAAGTAAATGACCTTAACACCAACTATATGAAGACTATAGCAGTATTTAAATAGTAAATGAATAAAATTAAAGAAAGTAAGAAAAATACAAACAATTGGAGAAACAGAATAAGCCTCTACATAAAGCCAAAAAGAGAAATTGGAATTAAATAAATATGTTCAAAACCCAAAATGAAAATCAAACCAAGGAAAAAAATTAAAGTGAAGGATTTGTTGAAATCAAAAGTATAAGTATATAAGCATAAACTGGAAGCAAGTTTCTCCAAAACTATTAGAAATAAAAAACAATCTCAGGTATTGAAGATAACTTGGAAGTACTGGATCTTTTGGTCAAAAATATAATTAAATCACCCCAAATATTACTGAAATAAAAATCCAAAAGTAATAAAGAAAAAGAAGAAACTTGGGTAAAAAGCACAAAGAATACATTCAACCAAATAATAGGAAAAAAGTCCCTAAACTAAAAGAAGAAAGGTCTTTCAAAGTAAAAGATGTATACAGAACAGCAAATACATTGAAACAAAAACAAAAAAAATGCTTTCATTACCTTAAAATTTGAACATTAAAAATTTAGAAAAATCTAGGAATATTTATAGCTGCAAGGAAATAACACCAAGAAATAGATAAGGCAGACCTACTGTAATTACCTTTGCATTTTAGAGGAGAATCAAAGTTTCAGAATTTAGGGGCTGGAGAGATGGCTCAATGGTTAAGAGCACCGTCTGCTCTTCCAAAGGACCCGGGTTCAATTCCCAGCACCCACATGGCAGCTCACAACTGTCTGTAGTTTCAGTTCCAGGCAAACACCAAGGCAAATAATTAAATAAATAAATAAAAGTGTTAAAAAAAAAGTTTCAGAATTTAAATGTGGAAAAGGTTTGTATTGGTCACTCAAGAGCCTGTCTCAAAATAAAAACAATAGCAATAATGACAAACAAAAACAAGGTACAACAGAATTTTTATAATGGGGGCATAAACACAGGGATGAGAAAAATGCTCATTAATGAACAGAATTGGTTAATTTTCTCAGGGACCTATATTTAATTTCTAGCATTCATGTAGATTCCACATAGATGCTAAAGTTATCTATAATCTCAGTCGCAAGGAAAGAGATTTTTCTACTTCTGAATTCTGTAGGTGGAAAACACACATATATTTATAGAAAGTACAAACATAGAAAGATACAAAGAATAAATCATCTCTTTTAATGAGTAATTTTTTAATAAAAACTGAGGCAGTAATGGTAACATAATGTTTTGCTTTACAAAGACATAAAGAGGTAGTAGTATAAAAAATAAACACTGAGATTGTATAAATAGATTTACTAGGCTGATTCTGGCTATGCTCAATCTTTTGTTCACCCTATTTTTTTTTAATCTAAATCCCTTATATCAGCAAGAGTAAATAAGCACAGTATGTCACAACAAGGAGGACTATCCATTCTCAGTGAGTTAGAAGAACATTCACTGGGACTGCAGCAAAACTTTATTCTTTAATTTGTATGGGGCTGGAATTTTCTGTATATTAATAAAAATCAATAACAACTTCACTGTAACACATGTAATGTCTCCATACTTTTATAGGACAGAAAATATATTCTGAATTTAAGTAATCTAAACTGAATTGTCTCAACTTTAATCTGATGATTAGGGAATATTCAACCAAATGACAATCTGCTGGTAAGCAAGAGCTATATTTGGTAGCAGATTTTGTATTTGATGCACTACATGATAAAGCTTTCTAAGCAAAACTAACTCAGATATTGTTTTATTCATTATTTAAAAATATAAAAACAAGTTAAATGTACTATAGTAAGATATTTTATAGTCTTTGTGACTAAAAGAGATAATTTTTTCTAAGTAGTTTCAGAATTATTCACAAGAAAATCTTGAGACTTTATTCCAAGACAGAATCAAGAAAACAAAAGGACACTTTAAAACTAAGGAATAAAGTCATCTTACAGCACAACAATCCTATTGTAAGAAAACCCACAAATCAAGTAAAATATAAAACATTTCTTAAGCAAAATACTTGATATAATTACAAAAACAATATCAAAGAAAATGTTTTCAAATATCAAACAAGTATTTATAAAAAAGGAAACAGCTTAATGGTAGCACCGCTTTCTTGCATTTGCCCTTCCTTAGTTTTACTCCAAAATGAGAATTACCTAGAATAACGGAGAATCTTAGATAATGAAAAATTATAACTATAGAAACAAACAGAGTAGCTCATTAAAAATCTCATGTTTTGACAAAGGTTTCTTCTTAGTTACAGGTTGTAAATATATGGTGGCTTCTTTGCAATGGTTTAAAGACAAATGTCTGGACAATCTTGTGTATTCCATTATCCTAATCTCTAACAGTCCTAATTGTATACACTTATGCTTTTGTTATTTTAAAGACAGTCATTCCTCATTTAAGTATTTTATTGTGAAATGTACTATCTCTTCAACATTGGCAAATCCTTATATTATTAATTCTACTCTTTTACACCACACCTTACTTTTAAAGTGCTACCTAAGATATACAATGTCTTTTATAACATAAATAAAATTAAGTGTAAGTGAATTATACAGTTAAAATTAAGTATAAAGTATAAAATCTCTAGAAGTTACTAAGAATATAGACCTTTTCAAAATTGCAAGATGTTTTCTCTGACTGTAACAAAAACATGCTGAAATTAAAAAAAAAAAGTAGGTGTTTCTAGAAACATAGCTCTTTGGTTCTAATTTTGTGAACAGATTTAATCTACAGAAAATTATTCAGAGGCCTTATGTTTGGTGCAGTAAATTTCTAGAAAACATGGTCCCTGGCAAGAGAGGGATTCTAGCTGCAGGATCCCACACAGATCTCAAATAGACTCACCATACTAGTTTCCATATCTTACCATGTGCTCAATTCTGACTATGAACATTAGCCCCTCACTCACCATGACCTGGTTTCCCAGCTCAGTCATACTCTCTGCTCAGCTCCCTACAACAGCACAAACAGTACACCAAACAAAATTGCTAATGCAGGCTCTTCTTCAATGCCAAGCCTAAAACAGGCAATATGAAGGACTACTTCTTGCCAGGTCAAAAGAAAAGCCTGATGGCTAATAAAGACTAAACACTACTACCCTTATTGTAACACTGCACTTACAGACACAGCCCAGTGGTTGATGACCTTAGATTTTACCCAAGACAGTGACCATTTTAGATTATGTGTTTCAATAGCACTTGACCCTGACTCTATAAGATGGCCAGGCTATCTGTTTGAATTCCAAAGGCACATTCCCTTATTCATACTAGATAAAGACAACTTGTGACTAGCTAACCTGTATAGCCCATTATACTATGCCAAGAGGTGTAAATTCTTGTCACACAGATGTAAATCAGCCCAGAATATATACAACTAAAGAGAGATTAAAAAAAACACTGAAGAAAAGCCTTTGGCATATTTATTTTGTACCACAAGTTCCAAGCACCTTTTTTATTTGAAAATATTCATTATTCCCCCACTACTTCCTTCTTCCAAATCCTCCTTCAAGCTTCCCCATCCCATTCCCCCATTTATTGAGCACCGATTATCAAAGTGAGACAGTCTAGTCTGGCATATCCAGTTGAAGTAGGTCTGATATTATTCTCCCAGTATCAAGGCTGAGTAAAGTGTTCCTTCAAGCTTCCCCATCCCATTCCCCCATTTATTGAGCACTGATTATCAAAGTGAGACAGTCTAGTCTGGCATATCCAGTTGAAGTAGGTCTGATATTATTCTCCCAGTATCAAGGCTGAGTAAAGTGTTCCTCTATAATAAAGGGGTTCTGAAAATCCAGTTCATACACCAGAAATAAACTCTTGTTTTATTACAAGAGGCTTCATAAACTATTCACACTGTTTGACTGTCATCTATACTTGGAGGTTTTATTTTTTTTTAATGAAGTCTCAATGATTACTTCAGTAAGTAAACTCCCAAAAGCTGGGGATAGGCATTTCTTGGGGTGTCCTCATGATCCTAATCCCTTTGTTCATAAATAGTCCCTGCCCTCTTTATAGCTGAGCTAGAAGATCAAGCCCATGCTTAGCTATAGACCTCTGCTTCTGACTCTATCCATTGCTAAATAAAGGTTTTATAATGACAATTAGTATAGTGATTTATTTGACCATAGGGTTAGGGTTAGGGTTAGTGTTAGGGTTAGGATTTCCCATAGGGGAAGTCCTGTCTAGGCATACTTTCTATTTTTGCTTGGAGTCTTTGGTAGGGACATCTTGAGTGTCTTTGAATGTTTCCAAAGCACTAGGTTTCTTAAAAACCCTACAATGGCTCCTTCTCTCAAAATATATATTTTTTGTTCTTCTCTGTTGCTCTTTCCACAAACAATTCATTCTCTCATAATGATCTCTTTCCATAGCTCTTCAGAGCCATTGATTTACTCTCTTTAGAGCCCAAGTTTTTTTTTTTAGAAATTCTGGCATGTATTTAAAATCATCCAAGCCATCCAGTCTCCATAATGAAATAACTACAAAGTTCTTAAACTTTTCATTGGTAGACAGCCAATTTCAGACTAAATTGACCCGAGCCTTTTAGACAATCCAATAAATCCACTTTCTGAATATAATGCCTAAATCTCAGTCATCCAGAGAGACCACCAGTGACAGAGGTGTCTGAAATACAACAGCAAGTTTTATTGTCAGAGCCATAGAAGCCCAGTTACGGAGCTTGTTCTCTGAGTGTGGTTCAGGGAAGAGCTGAGAACCCCAAGTTGCACAAGCTTTTATAAGCAAAGACCAGAGACAGAGTTGTTACTTGAGGTCAAGGACACAGTTGTGCTGTTAATGAACGAGTTCAGGGACTTTTTACTTTTTAACATTCCTGGACCCCACTTGGGTGGTGTGGATTGCAGGATCATCTAGGTGTCCTTATCTCTTAGCTCATTCTCTCCTAGAACTGGGCAAGCCCCTGTCTAGAATGTGAAATTGAACTCTATTTTATCTCTATGGCTACTAGAATACAAAATAGTATATACACAGTATATACAAAATAGTATATAAATAGTAAATAGTATATTTAATAGTATATATATAGTATATACAAAATATTATATAAATAGTAAAGACAAAATTGAACTGAGTTTGCTCTCTTCACTAAATACAGACAGGAGATTTATTTAATCAGTTCAGTAGAAGCAAAACTTTGACTAACACTGCTGTGTTTTTATTCAGCTGCTCACTGATTTACTAAGCAAGTATTCAAAAAGACATCCTTTCTTCCTTCATTTTCCCTAAGTATTTACTTATTGTAAAGACTACACTTCTCATTAATGTTAAATTTCCAAAAATTGATATGAATTATAGGAAAAAACTGCTAAAGCATGGTAATGTCTATTTTTATTTTGTTTGCACCAGCAAACACATTGAAAAAATGAATTTTTAAGTTTATGCAGCCCTATGTTTAGAGAAAAAGAGCCAGTCAAAAATATATCTTGACCCAGAAATTAGAAAAAAATAGTAAAAATTCCCCCCAAAATGAAATACATTTTAGACTTAAAGCTAGAGTCAAATAACCAATTTTTATTCTTTATCAACTGAGCTCCAAACCATCAAATCCTAAGCATAGCATTCTGACAATATCTGAGTTTTCAAGCTCAAACATTAAAATCTAATTAAATTTTATATTTAAAATCTCCCTAGAAATCTTCTGCACCTTAGAAGCTCTATATGAGCCCTGGGACTGTACAGTTGACAGCTATCTTTTTTTTTTTTTTTTTTTTTTTTTTTTTTTTTTTGCCTTGGCAGAAGACTCTTTTCTCCAAAATAAATTTATTAAATGAGTTTTGGGTACAGACCTTTATTCATTAGAGCAGATGAGAAACTGGCTGGAAAAGTGGAGCAAAGGAGCAGTGGGATACCTTTGCTGGAAGACTCCCTTGAAGCACCAGAATAGACGGCTATATTTCTGCAATGAATCCCCACACCATTCAGTCTGAAAGTTTATTAGATCAAAAAAGTCTCTCTAGTGTCTGGATCTTTTACTCATCTTTTAGCATTTACCCTAATGTCTACCTTCAGGTTTTTCATCTTAATAACAATTATAATTAATGCTACTGAAGTAAACTTTCAAATCTGAGGAGATTTGAAAGACATTCATTGTCCCAACTTGAGAAGAACAATTATAATTCTTCCCTCCATCAAGAAGTTGGCAAAGTCTCATACACCCTTCACTGTTCATATAGAATGAGCCACCATAGAGTAGTATGCTAGTAGTTGGGACTTCTAGAAGTATAGGCTACTCTAGTCTCATGCTCACTTGACCAACTAAAATTTTTTTAAACTTTATTTATTTATTTTATTTATTTGCCTTGGTGTTTGCCTGGAACTGGAACTACAGACAGTTGTTAGCTGCCATGTGGGTGCTGGGAATCAAACCCGGGTCCTGTGGAAGAGCAGACAGCGCTCTTAACCACTGAGCCATCTCTCCAGCCCCAACCAACTAAAATTTTAAGCTCCTATACTGCAATTATTCAGGGAAATTGCTTGTTCCCTCCTCCCATGTTCTGATTCTTCCTGTAGGGTGCCATTCCAAGGAATACACACTCATGCAGATAATATAGTAAAAAACTATTTTTTGTCAAGTCTAACTATGAGCTGGAAAAGATAAATTGATCTCCAGGTGAGGTGTGCACAGCTGCATAGCTGACCACAACATGCAAATGAATGCTGGGAAGACTTAAGCCTTGCTGGATATATCAAATTAATTGCAGTTTTTACTTGTTCTATCCTTTCTTTGCAGATGCTTGTTCTCAGTAGAACATTTTATCTACTATTTTCTTTCTTTTTTATTTCCAGTAGATTTTTTTTAAGTTTAGAATATCAGCAGGACTGTTAGTAATGCATTCTTACTTTGTTATATAATTTCATTTCAGCTGTGCTCTGTCAATAGAATATATTGTAAATACAGAATCAACAAGCAAAATTCCTGGAGGAGCTAAATATTCTAAATTTATATGTTGTACATTTGTGTACTAATATAGCATTGACCAGGTTAAAACAGAGGCTTGAGGAACTAGTGGGTTATTTTTTTTTTTAACATTTTTACATCTTTCTGGAATTGTCACAGAATAAAACTTTAATTATACCAATGGACATATGGAAAGGTATCCACAAAATGCAGATAATCACACTCACATTGGTAAAACTTTGTGGTCAACTTTGGAGAGAACCTGAGAAGCATAGTGTGAGTTCCATGTACCAGAAATATGAACATGTTCCAGGAAGATCTATGAAATATTTGGGGAGGTTTATAGAATAACATCAAGGAATTATATGCATGTACATCCTACGATATAGCTTTGCTATGTCAGAAAAACTTATTATATATTTAATTCATGCTGTATATAACAGCTTGTTTAAAGTGAACTTTAAATAACTAAATAGTCAGAGCAGTCTCACCATTTATCAATGAGCAGAGGATAAAAACATATTTCGAGATGTGCAGAATATGCCTTTAATTGCAATATCATATATATTGCCTGCAACACAATGTTATAAAACATTTTCTCTATTAAGACTCTCTTCATTTAGATGGCTCTATCTTGTGTCAAATTAACACAAAACTAGCCACCACAACCAAAGAAGTGGATAATACCTTACAAGTTTGGTAAATTTGGTTGTTTTCCTCAGTGCATATAAAATTCTGTTTACAAATCTGGTAAGCATAATATGATAGGATTATACATAAACAATGTAGGCTCACTAAAATAGAAGAGTGTTACAGATACTGCATGGCTTGGGAGACAAAAATCACTGGCAGAGGAACCTGCAGCCCTGAGTTTCATTCCTCAAATTCACATAATGAAAGAAGAGAAAGATTTTGAGAGAGTTCTCCTTTACCCTTCACAGTCACATAGCTTAAGCAAAATTGTGAAAACACATAGAGAGAATAAATAATAAATTAATGTAAAAATGCTATAACTAAAAACTAATAATGATGACAGTTATGGTATGTCATGCTTGTTACTGCAGTACACAGGAGCCTGAGGCAACCAAGACTACATAGTGAGATCCAAAATAACCTGTAATACATAGCAAGTTCATGATTCAAGAAAAAGGGATAAGGATCACTGGGTACCACACATCTGTGCATTATGATTTCTGGAAGTTAGGGCAGTAAGAGGCTGATATGGAGGCCAATATGTGCTACAGGGAAAACTTAGCTTAAATGGACTATCACAGTGTTTAGCATTGTGTATCTATTTACTAGGGGTATAGTGTTATTTTGGTTTTTATTCCTGCTGTCTGATACAAGTGTGGCTAATAGTTGGGTATCAGAGGAAGCTATTTCAAGTAACTCAACAGTTAACATTTTTATGTCCAGTCTATAGGACACAAGCACAACATGAGCCACCCAGCACCTCTCAGTGTTGTGCAAATTACAGGCCATCAGAGAAGAATTCTTCAGACAAGTATCTACAGTTACACATTTATTGGACCCTGCACTAAACAAACTGATTATATTAGACCTCAGAACCACCCTAAGACACAGAGTAAATCAGCTCTATTTATTCCAGAAGCTTATTGAAAAAACATGAATTACACACACCCAAAGCAGACTGGACCAAGAATTGTGACCTGAAACATAGGCAATGCTTGCATCAATTAAAAAAACAAAAACAAAAACAACAAAAAAACATGAGTAGACATCATTGCAAGAATACATAAAATGGCATAAAATGTAATATGTCTTCACCAGAAAACAGCAGTTTGGCAGTGACACAACCTGAATATTATAATAATGTTGCAAAAGGTAAAGAAAACCATTTTAAAAAATATCTGTAAAAAAGATAATAGAGGTCTTTAATGTATAACTACAAATTCCCTTAGAAAAATTGAAGAGAAAAACAATGAAAAATAATAAACAACAATAAATACCCCCAAAAGGAAAAATAATTAAGAAAAGTTTTCAAAAGTTGAACAATTTCAAAACACAGAAATTGAAATAGAAGTTATAAGTAAAATGAAAACTGAGGGGATGAGCAATAAAATACCTGAGTAAACAATCAGGAACTGCAAATGTAAGAATAAACAAAAGAATAAAACAGACAAGAGAGAGAATCTCTCCATGAAATATACAATAGAGAGTATAGTTGTCAGTAGAAAAAATCCACTAAAGCAAAAAAAGCCATAACACAAACATCCAAAAAATCAGGAGCCCAATAAAAAGACCCCACCTAAGAATAATAGGTATAGATAAGAAAAGAATAACAGGTACAGAAAATATATTCAACAAAATCAAAGAAGAAAATTTCTCGATCAAAGTAAATGTGAAGATAAAAGAAGCTTACAAAACACCAATATGCTGGATCTCCCAGGAAAGTTCACTCCCCAAATAATAATCAAACCACTAGATATACTCAATAAAAAGAGTAATAGTAAGAGCTACAAAGGACATAGGCTGATTAAGGTATAAAGGCAAACTCATCTGAGTAGTTCTTCACATACCCATTAGAGTAAATCTTAATTTCTCAATGGAGACTCTGCTTGGACACTTGTTATGCAGACAATAATATACTATAAACATCAGAAAAGACTATTACATCAAACAAAACTCCCAATCAACATAGATGGAGTAAATAAGATGTTACATGACAAAATAACATTTAAACAATACTTATACACAAATTCAACCATACAGAAAACACTAGAAGAAAAATCCCATCCTAAGGAAAATAGAAATACCCACAGAAACACAAAACATAGATTATTACATGCAGCAAAAGCCCAAGATGGAAAACATACACACTCCATAAAAAACAACAGGATTTAATGACAACTGGACATTAATACACCTTAATATAATGGACACAATTGTCTTATATAAAGACACTGGCTAATAGAATGGATAAAATGCAGGATCAATCCCTCTGTCATATACAGGAAACACATCTCAGCTTCAAAGATCTCAGAGGACAAGGTTTAAAAAGACATTCTGACTAAATAGATTTAAGATGCAAGCTAATGTAGATATCCTAGTATTTAACAGAACAGACTTTAAACTACAATCACAAGTATCTCAGAAAGACATTTTATTTTAAAAGTTAATTTATTGTAAAAATCAGAAACAGCCAAAGTTTGTTCATGTCATACTGGCATTCTCACTTTTTTCTAATTTAAAAAAATCATTTTGAACATTAGTCATTTTAGGAATAAAATCTCAATAAGACAAACTACTAGTTTAAATTAAAATAATTCTAAAAATGAAAATTACATACCACTATGCTTCATCATTTTTAGGAATAGACATACACAGTAGGAATTTCTGATTACAAGAAGCTTATAGTTTACACACAAACTACACATGAAAATTATAAACAGTAGTGATTAAACTGAATAACTTACCTACAACACATGTAACAGGTGTGGTAATAATGAACACTTGGAATCCCTGAACTGCTTGAAAGTAGAATAACAATCAGAAGTTCAAGGAGTCAAATGAGGTTAAGATCAGTAGAAGCAACTTAAAATACTGCCATAAAAAATTAAGCAAACAATAGCAATTATGTCAAACAGAGAAAATATCAAACAGATTTCCTATGATGGGACAAAAACTGTGGAACTGGAGCAAAGGTACAGCAAGTAAGAGCACTGATTACTTTTCCAGGGGACCTAGGTTTAATTTTCAGCATCCACATACAAACTTACAACCACCTTTATTTCTAGGTGCAGAGAAGCTGACATCCACTTCTGGCCTCCATAGATAACAGAAATTCAAGTGGTATTCAAACTTTTGCATAGGCAAAGTCCAATGAAAAGAATCTAAAATAAAAGCTACTATCTTTCATTAGGAAATATTCTAGGAAAATTATGAATCAGAAGTAGTTATGTAATGTTTTTGTCTTTAAACACAGAGGCAAGAGTACAAAAACATCTGGCAGGATTGCATTCTGAGTTTCACTTAGCTGAATTATAGCCAGAGAAACCCTTGGATTCTGGCTATTCTTAATATTTTGCTCTTTACATTCTCAACTCAGTGCACATATATGTACAGCAAGCATCAAACAGGTCTTAAGGACAAGCTGGCTAAGAAGGTCTAGTGCTATGATACTGAGTGTGCCTGATGTAATATATCCTGTTTCAGTGGCAAAGAAAAACATATATTTGGACTGCAGGATATCTCTATTTCTTAATTTATGTATATCTGGACCTACTTGGCACATTGTACCTATTTTAAAATGTAATGATAGCTTCACCTAAACACAAACAATGTCTTCATAATGTCATAAACTGAATTTAAGCAATCTGAACTCAAAAATTCTAACTTTTAAATACAGACAATAAAATTTCCTTCTACATAATTGACTGCTTGTAAGTAAGAGGTAAATTTGTTATCAGATTTTACATTTGACACAATTTATAAACATTAATTTAGACATATATTTTGGGAGAAAATAATTAAAATATAAATGATGAATAACTAGGTACACACAAGTAATCTCAGCTTTTGGAAGGCAGCAGGAATGACCCATGTGAAACATAGTATGATCTAAATTGATGAACTTCAGGAAAATTACTTAGCAAAACTAATTCAAATTTACTAAAGAGAAAAAAATGTGTCTAAAGCCACAGACCAAATCAGAACAAAGTCTATTTTAAAGTTCTTTATTAGTTAATTCTTAAAAATTTTTAGAAATTTCAATGTCTCTTACCATCACTCCTCTTTTTAAAAATTTAATTAAATATTTTCTGTCATTTACCATACCAACCAGTTTTTCCCCACTATTTTTATTACCACTTCCTCTTTCTGCATCCCAACCCCATCTCATTTGCTTCTCAGAGAGCAAGGTCTACCATGTAGACTCAAAAAAAGGCTGCCATATCAAGTTGAGGTAGGACAAACTCATTCCCTACTGTATCAAGACTGAGCAAAGTCTTCTTTCATTGAGAATGGGCTCCAAAAATTCAATCTATGCACTAAGAATATGTCCTCATTCCACTGCCAGTGGAACCATAATCTATAGAAGCCATTACACAACTGTCACTCACTTTAAGAGAATTTAGTTCAGTATCACTTATATCCCACAGCTATCTGTTCAGAGTTCCTGCAATCCCTCTAGCTAAAGTTACATGTTTCTGTGTTATGATCTTGACCATTTTTTTTACATATTTTTGTCCCTCTTCAGTACCTGGACACTAGAAGCTCAAAATGGTGGTTATCTGTAGATCTCTGCATTTGCTTCCATTATTTACAGTTCTAGACTTATGTGGCACTGATAAAGATTCAAAAGTACAATTTTAAGTAAGTAATTATAAATGCTAAGTGTGTCATGCATCTTTTCCTTGAATTGGGTAAATTCTTCTAAGTATCATATTTTGCAAATATTTATTTTATGGCCACCAGAAAAGGACTAGTTTTATGAAGTCAGAACTACTAAGACCATGCTATTATGTCATATAAACTAAAAAAAAAAATGACAAATTCAAAAAAATCAATTTTTAGGTAAATTTATTCAACCCACATCCTAAGTGTTCTTAAAATATTAATATTGTTTGTGTGTGGGTATATCTATGTGTGTGTATTTTTGTGTACTTGCATGTGTTTGTGTGGGGTATGGGTTTTAATGTGGTGTGGCTATTTGTGTTTTGTATATGTTTGTATATACATCTTTATGTTTCTGTATTTTTCTATCTGTGTTTACATGTTCTTGTGCTTGAATAGTGTGTGCTTATTTGTGTGTGATGTGTTTTTATGTGTAGGTTGTCTGTGTGTTTGTGTGAGATGCATGTTTGATGTGTCTATCATGTGAGTCTTCATATATGCTAGACTTTATAAGTATTGGACAAAGGTATGACCAAAGGAAAACTTTCAGAACTTGGGTCTATCTACAATGTGATTCCATGAAAAAGCTTTTTACACTTGTATAGCAATATGATTTTACCTGATCACTCATTTTTAACTAGCCAATCAGGCCCATCAGGTGACTTGTCAATCAGAACTGTTGGTGGGTTCTTCCTGTTACTTGATTCAGGATTGGCTTTGAGGAGGAACTGGTGCCAGAGGTTTGTGTGTTTGTGCTGTTTATGCTTCTGCTGAAAGCTGAGCAGAGGACATGGCCAAGCTGGGAAACTGCAACATGGCGAGTGAAGGGCTGCTATCAAAAGATGAGGTGAACCAGATATTGACATGCAAATGCTAGTGTGTTTTTTCTGGAACCCGTGTTTTACTGGCAGCCAGAATTCCAATTGTCTGAGGTCCCACATGGTCCTTAAAACTTCCTGGTCCTAGTCCAAGCCTCTACATAGCTTTTATTTGTGGCTTAAACCTGCCCATAGAATTGAGAGGAGGGAGCTGTTTGTAGAAACATATTTGTAGTCAAGTTCTGAAAAGCTGGTTGCCGAAAATCAAGGAGTGTAGTTTCTCTAGCACCTTCCAGAAATTTAGCATTTTGCATTCAAACTTAATATGTAAGATTCATTTATAGTTAATTTTGTGAAGGTTTTAAAGGCATCTTATGTGCTAGGTAACACTTAACTAATGAGGTGTGATGTGTAAAAATAAAATTGTTGAGATACAGGATTTACCCATGATAAAGAGATGTTAAATCTCACAAAATAAAATTTAACTAAGCAATGACTACTTCAAAAACACCATAGAGATAAGCATGTGGGGGCTGGAGAGATGGCTCAGCCATCTGCTCTTCCAGAGGACCTGGGTTCGATTCCCAGCACCCACACAGCAGCTAACAACTGTCTGTAGTTCCAGTTCCAGGCAAACACCAAGGCAAATAAATAAGTAAATAAATAAAGTTTAAAAAAAAAGAGATAAGCGTGTGAAAGCAGGCATGTTAGTAATTTTATTGAGAGGATTCTTACAAGATTTTTTTAGCTATTTGCCTCCAAACCACTACAAAGTACCCTCAATTTATACCCAGCCATTAGGCACAAATCTATATCAAACTGGGGACATTAACAAATTATTCATTGAGGTATGACATAATTACAGGCATTTTTAAGGACTGGTGGGCCATAAAGTTCTTGTTTTATTCTTGAAAAAAATTACAGTTCTGCCAGATACGTTTCATTTAAATTCATGTGATTTTGTTATTCATTTCTTTTTGTAACTTTTGGACACTTTATTCTCAAATTAGAACTAAAGTATCATTATTACTCAGATTTTCTTTTAAAAAGATTATTTGCTTTTACATTTATAATTTTTGCATATTTTAGTTTCCTCATCATTATAGGTAATTTTCATCTTGAAGTAAAATTTAGGTACAGCCCAATCTATGCTGTTTCTCTACCGCTAATGTGCTTTCATTCCCATAAATAGTTGTTTAATATTTTAAAATATTTTTCTTTGATTTGAGTACATAGATCAAACCCTTTGTTTTATAATTCTTTTATATTAATATTTACTTTATCTGTGGATTTTCACACAGTAAGATAATGGGGCTATTTAAATACTTCATTTCTTAGGTTTTAAGGGTCTTTCTGTTTTATGTATTCTATCCTTAAATAAGATTCAAGATGTTTTGTGGATAGTATTGAGACTTTGTAGAAAGAGGTTTCTTTCTGCTATAAAACCCAGAAATGTGTTAGCTAAATTATACTGACCTGTACATTTGTAATTAATTGATGTATTTCAGCTGGGTTTGTTGGGCAGATTCCTGGAATCTATGTAGATCAGGTTCATCTCATACTAGGAGTGATTCTTCTACCTTCTAAATGCTAGGATTATAGATGTGTGAAACAGCCAAGAGTCTCTTTTTAGTGACAAGCTAGCTTGTGTTATGCTATTTGTCTGACACAGCCCTGGAGTAGGAGCAACCATGAAAAACATGAGGCAAGGATTTTTATTGGTGAGAAGGATCTAGGGCTTCAGAGCTTCTGGGTTACAGTTTTGGAATTGGTTCAAGTTCAGGTTAGGGGCACCTTCTATGAATTTGTTAAATACTTTTATTATTTAGCAATTATTGTTCCCCTACATTACCTGATCAGCATGTCTACCTGGAGACTATCTATTCCTTTCCCAGGAAGAGAATGTTTGGAATGTCAGGTATTATCCTTTGGGTGACTGCTGCTTCCTGAATTGTGTCTGCTTACAGATGCTTTGAACACTTCCTGGTACCCAATTCTGCCAGAGAGAGTCTAGTTTCTGTCTGTCTTTCATTAAGCCTGTCAGGGCAGTTGTGTGGTCAAGCTGCTCTGAGGCACAAGATCTGTTACCTTTCCCCCATATAAAATAGGTAATTTAAGTTAAAAATTCTAGCCTGAAATAAAGTGTCCTAATGTTGGGGGCTCATAGTAAAAAATAAGTGTATTTGTTTTTATTTTGTAGCTGGGTAACAGGACTCCTAAGAGAAAAAAATCTACAAATTTAAGCACACACAAAAATGTCTAAAGCAACAAATGTTTCAGACATAAAAAAAGCAAATGACAGCTAATACTCATTAAATAACATCCATTTTGTGTGATAGAATTTTGTACAGATTGTGTGTCAAAGAAGTTTATGTTGTTTCACATTTTTACAGTGAAATATAAAATTTTTATTAATACATTCACTTTAAAAATATCAAAAAAACTTTTTTGTTCATATTGCTTTGTGAAACTTTTTTTCATTATTAACCATACTTTGAAACTTAAAAAAGGCAAAGTGTCAATTGAGCAGTCCTAGGCCTGATATAGGGCTTCTAAGGGATAGAAACTTTCTAGGGAGAATATTTTCAAGGCTGGAATTGGTCAGATTTTAATTCCTGAGCTTGAACAACTTATATATTGTCTCGAACTTATACTCAGGGATAAGTTGATTGTATGCTCAGTTGGTAAAAGATAGAAAGTGATTCTTCTTGTTTTCAGACCAAATTATGTTTCATTTAGGGGGACTTTTTGGGTTTTTTGTAGGTTTTTTTGGATAGGTTGTATTTTTTTCACTGGCCCTTTTAACCTAATGACAAGGCTTCATAATATTATATATCCATTTTTATAATGAGTCTGCTGATGGAAAAATTAAATAAGTATAGTCATTTTAAGTTTTAGCATTATTTTTTCTGAAATAGATTTCGATTTCTAGAGAAATTAACAATAATAAAAAGTATAGTTCTCACAATATGTGTAATATTTAGAAAGAAATTGAGCAAGAAAATTATTTTTATGAACACTTGTTGTCTAGTAAATCAGTGCACAACTGAATAAAAACATAGTAGTATTAGTCAAGGTTCTTGCTCCAGCAAAATTGATTGAATAAATTTTTGAATGTTTTTAGAAAGTTTATTTATTAGAATACCTCATGGGCTTTTGTTCAGGTTAGTTAAACATTGGCTCTATACCAATGGAAAGTTGAAGAACCACCTTCTAGTTCAAATATTATAATATCATTCATTAGTGTAGGTAGGTAAGGAAGAACCCTTACAGTTAAAAAATAGTAGATACATGTACTTGAAAATAATTATAGTGTGAAAATTCTACTTAATGGCAAGTTATGTTTCTGATTGTGCAAATTACTCTAGAGTGGTAAATTAAAAATTCCAGGGAGTTTCAAGGACCATGTATGTGGGAGCTTACAGGAGAGATCCTGCCTTTCTATATTTTTAGACCATGCCACACTGTTTCTTGCAACTCATCATTGACTCCATCCCATCTGTAGACAGCAGAACTTACTCACCTTGTGGTTTCACAGCTCAGTCATGTTCTTTGCTCAGCTTTCAGGCAGCACACTCACTCACAGTGAACTCCACAAACCTCTGGTGCCAGCCCCTCTCCAAAGCCAAGATGAGGAAAGATGTTGTACCACTTACAGGCAGTTTGACCTATAAGGCTGAATGGCTTGTAAAACCTGAGTGACAAGGTCACCTCTAATAGGGTGGCTTTGTACATAAAGACATAGTTCAATTGTTCCTGCCCTGGTCTTTTCTCCCAGACATTAACCCTTTCTAGGTTAGGATTGATTTACACAGAAGTAAATCATTTACACAGAAGTTGTCCTTGACTGTAATAACTGACACTGCTATTTTTGCACTCTATAAACTCTTTAATTCATTCTGATTCTGTGTTCTATTCCAGACAAAGACCTTTTCAAGATTAGCAGGAATATGAATATAAATAGCTCTTTTATTTGGCTCTTATAGGTGGCCATGTTATCTTTCTGCATACTATAAACACTTCTCATTATACACTTTGAGGCATGTTAATTCAGATAACTGTTTGTATTTGCTTTTGTGTTTACCATGTTTACTTTTATTTTGTATCTGTGTGTTTGGGATATTCTTTGGTAAATGGGCCTTTGAGATTTCTGGATATTATGTTGTAAATGTGCTCAAAATTAAAAATATTGGCAAATAATCTAATTAGACACACTGAAGTTGCATAGGCTGTATGTAGAAGTGAGAAAAATTCTCTTTGGTTGTTTTGAAATTGACTTTGGGGCCATTTTGTGGCTGTGCGACCCGCAAATAAAGGCTAGGAGCCGGGGCTGAGGCGGGAGGAGCGCGGGGGGTGGGGGCCGCCGGCGGCGCGGCCTCGGCCTATGTGACTGGCGGCGCCCGCGCAGCCTCGGGCTGGAAAGGGTGCAAGATGACCAACGAAGAACCACTTCCTAAAAAGGTTCGCCTGAGTGAAACAGACTTTAAAGTTATGGCACGGGATGAGTTAATTCTAAGATGGAAACAGTATGAAGCATATGTTCAAGCTTTGGAGGGAAAGTACACAGATCTTAATTCAAACGATGTGACTGGCTTAAGAGAATCTGAAGAAAAACTAAAGCAGCAGCAGCAGGAGTCCGCACGAAGGGAGAACATTCTTGTCATGCGGTTAGCAACCAAGGAGCAGGAGATGCAGGAGTGTACTACTCAAATCCAGTACCTCAAGCAAGTCCAGCAGCCGAGTGTTGCCCAACTGAGATCAACAATGGTAGACCCAGCGATCAACTTGTTTTTCCTAAAAATGAAAGGTGAACTGGAACAGACTAAAGACAAACTGGAACAAGCCCAAAATGAACTGAGTGCCTGGAAGTTTACGCCTGATAGCCAAACAGGCAAAAAGTTAATGGCGAAGTGTCGAATGCTTATCCAGGAGAACCAAGAGCTTGGAAGGCAGCTGTCCCAGGGCCGTATTGCACAGCTTGAAGCAGAGTTGGCTTTACAGAAGAAATATAGTGAGGAGCTTAAAAGCAGTCAGGATGAACTGAATGACTTCATCATTCAACTTGACGAAGAAGTAGAGGGTATGCAGAGCACCATTCTAGTTCTTCAGCAACAATTGAAGGAGACGAGACAGCAGTTGGCACAGTACCAGCAGCAGCAGTCTCAAGCTTCAGCCCCAAGTACCAGCAGGACTACATCTTCTGACCCCGGAGATCAGGCAGAGGCCACAAGCAAAG
>PVIH01015036.1:0-12817 GCA_004025045.1 Sigmodon hispidus
AAATTCACAGGCAAATGGATGGATTTGGAGAATATCCTCCTGAGCGAAGTCTCACAAACTCAGAGAGATAAGCAGGGGATGTACTCACTCACTAGTGGTCTCTAAACAAACAAACAAGAAAAAAAGCCAAACATGCCCAAGAGGCAAACCACAACCACCGAACAGCTTGGGATCAGAAACACCCTGGACTGACCCTTCATACCCCAGTCCAAATATAGGAACACTTGACTCACTCTTGAGGGAGGGGGGAAAGAACTGGATTTGGCCAGAAGTGGAGACTGATCTAAGCATTATTGGGTCAGTGGGAGCATAGGACTGTCTGCTCCCTGCCCAGGGAGGGGATGGGGAGTTTCAGAGAAGAAAAATGACCAGATGTGTTGGGAGGGGGAAGAGACCTTGAATAAGGATATACAGGGATGGAAAAAAAAAATTCAGAGGGAAAGATGAACACAAAGAAAATATATGTGTAGCAATCTTATTTGTATTTCCACCCTCGATAAGACATGCTTATGATTCTTATCCTCTGTATAGTTATTGTTAACTCTTCCGCATTTTAAATTCTTTTTACTGTTTTTTTTTCTTGATAAATACAAAATAAAGAAGGGAAAAAAAAATATAAGTGTCTAGATGCCCCTCAACTGAAGAATGGATTAACAAACTGTGGTACATCTACACAATGGAGTACTACTCAGCAGTAAGAAAAAATGATATCCTAAAATTTGCAGGAAAATGGATGAATTTGGAGAATATCCTCCTGAGGAGGTCACAAACTCAGAAAAATAAGCAGGGGATGTACTCACTCATTAGTGGACTTTAAACAAAAAAAAAGCTAAGCATGTCCAAGCTGCAAACCACAACCACTGAACAGCTTAGGATCTGAAACACCTTGGACTGGCACCTTGGAGCACATTCCCTCCAGAGAAACCCCTAGCTCAGTCTTGATGTGGGGGTGAGGAAAGCAGATCTGCCTGGAGTGGATGCTGAACTAAGCCACCTTGGGACCTTGGGACCTCCTGCCCTTGCTGGGGAGGAGATAAAGTGATGGAGAGAAGAATGATTGAGTGGGAGGGGTGGAAGGGGAAAGGGAGCCTGAACAAGGGGATACAAGGATGAAAAATACAACTTTTTGTTTCATAATAAAAAAAGAGGGGGGAGAGAGAGAGAGAGAGAGAGAGAGAGAGAGAGAGAGAGAGAGATCGATCCAAGGATTTCCCTAGGAAGAGAAAATAGAGAAGATCTCCTTAGCTAATGGGATCATAACAGGTAGCAACCAAAGAAAGGTGGGAACAAATCATGAGAGAAGGAGATGGTCGAGCGAGAGGAGCAACAGAAAGGGAGAAAAAAAGAGATGGAGATCTTGATAGAACAGGCCAGGTTCTAGGGAAACTTCCAAGAACTCACAGTATGTCCCTGGCTAAGATTCCAACCAATAGTGGAGAGGGTGCCTAAACAGAATTTCCCCTATAGTCAAATGAATGACCACCCTAAGTGTCATTATAGAACCTTCATCCATCAATGAATAGAGGTGGAAGCAGAGGTCCACAACTTAGCACCAGGTGGAGCTCCCGGTTCAGCTATATGAGCAAAAGGATAGAAATTATGAGGAGGAGTCCCATAGGCTGGTGGGAGCTCTGGGGAGCTCACTGAATCAGAAAAACCCACTGGGGAACCATCAGGAAAGGGAACTAAACCTTCCAAAGGTAGATGACTGTTGATTGGCATGGGCAGTCTGCGGAACCTCATGGAGTAGGAACAGACTACATTCCTGTGCATGAACTGGCATTTTGGAGTCTATTCCCTGCCCACCTAACTCAGCCTTAATACTGGGATGAGGAACTCAGACCTACCTCAAATGGATATATGCCAGACTAAAGTGACCCTCCTTAGAGGGACAAGGCAATATAATACTTTTAGTTGATGGAATACTATTTTGAGTTGTACCTAGGAACTTCCTAAAAGAGCAAGATTTGATTTAACAGAATTAAAGACTTCTCCTCCAAAGTGAATGGACATTTGTTAAACTGTTCACAGTTTGAGAAGAAGAAAAACATTGAGAAAGGAAGCATTTGCTACCTCTGAGATAAGATATCCATCCCTATTTGTCCCTGGCTTCTTGACCATCAGGATATTTTGAGAGGCAAAAAGAAAAGGGAGTTTGAGGACCATGCATCTGGAGAAGCTATTCTGAGACTCTGCTCCCTCCAAAAACCACCAAAAATCTTGTTTAGCTGCATATGAGCAAAGGGAGCATTTTGTAGTCTAATAAAGACAGCAGAGTGAGTTCCCCATGTGCTGGAACTCACACAGGAGGCATGCCTGTGTAGCAATCAAACCCAAAACTCAAACTGAGCTACAAAACCAAGATGGTGGTAGCTAATCGCCAAAGAAAAGCATAAAACAACGGTGATTTACAAAGGAAACTACCAGAAAGTAAAATCCCTATGGACAAAATAATAAAATCACATCCCATGGGAGTTGAGCCAAGGACCCCAAAAGCAAGAAAACAGGAAGGATGATGTAATAAAAACAAATGGGATAAGAAAGGAGACAAATTTTAAAATAATTTTGACATAAATATTGCATCCTCCCCTAGAACCTGAGAAGTTAGAACTTAGATGGTTCAACATGTTAAAACAGAGATGCCTGCCTTGGGAACCAGGGAATTCTGGGCTTGTAAATAAAATTTTTAGCAGACTAAATAAATGAATAAATATTAAAAAAAAAAAAAGATGAAAGAGCTAGCTAGTAATGTACCTGAAACATAGGCCAAACAGGGTAAAATTAATATAAGCTTCTGAGTCATTTTGGGAGGGTGGGCAAAAGCTGCCGCGGGCAGGTCCAAACTTCTGGCCCATGCAAGACCAGGAATCTCTCAGAAATTACAACACACACTCACTAGCTTACCTGCTAACATGATTTCCTGAGTGGAAAAGGAGGAGGAAAAAAGTAGTCTTGCTTTATATTTCAATGACTGTGTTCGTAGAGTATCAGCCTGTGTACCTGCAGACAAAGAGAGACTGAGACCCTCAGGAGAAGCGCTTGGCTACAGTTGGGAGTTCTTGGTGCAGAAGCCTACAGTCTGTCCACTGAGGCATCATAAGGGGCTTATATGAATGAGAAAGTAGTCAGACATCTGTAACTATCTCCTGGGCTTATGGCCATGTTCATTTAAAGCAATGCTTCTTATACTTTTTAAAATTCAGGTGTTTTTTTTTTTTTCAAATGCAATCTTACATATATTTATTCATTTACTGTATCATTTTCTAGCATGCTAACTGTTTGCCATTAAGTTCGCTACTGTTGTAATTAACAAAGTGGATTCTTTTTCCCCATCATAAGAAATTTTTGGTGGAGGTAAGATGTGAAAGCACTAAGGAAGAATGGTTTTTAAAGTATTAAGAAATAAACAGGGCACTGTGTAAAAGGACTCTCCATAAGTAAGAAGATCCAGAAAGGACTCTCTGGGACAGTTGTCGTTAAGGTGAGAGTTGACAATAAGAGGACAGACAGGAGACAGTCAGGAAGATTACATAAACCCAACAAAAGGCTGGTCCTCAGGCTGGAATAGAAAAATCTGGAGGAGTAGGAAAACATCAGAGACCCGAGATTTACCTAAGAAGACAATATGTTCCAAGTTCTACATTCTCCTTGCAGACTTCTGCACACATCTGGCCTCCTATGGTGACATGGAGTTGCTGAGATTTGTCCAGCAGCTGTCACTAAAATCTGGATATCTGAAACAGAAATGAAAGTTTCTATCAAAATTCTATCACTTCCTAGGAGACAGTCAAAAAAATGAAGCCTAAGGCAGCATTTTCTCCTCTGTGATTCTATCACCCATCTGGGGAATAATGCAAAACTCAGAGATCACTTGCCACATCCTACACATTATCCACTATTATCATAAATCAAGGCTTTCATTTGTAATTTATGTTTTAACATTTAAAGAATACCTTGCTAGTTATTTTAAATACATAAATCAAGTAAGAAACGTGATATAAAATATTAGGGATGTCATAAGACCTCTGATTTATTTAACAATGCATAACTTTTTTATTGCAATTTATTTCAAGTTTTTAAGAAGAAAAATGGTTCTCTGTCTTATCCTGTTCTTATTTTTATTCCTTCATTTGGAAGATTACATCTCAGTTCAAACCATTTTTAATAATAAGATATGCAATTTTTAACTTGATATTTTAAAAGAACAGAAATGATTAAGATTAATCGATGTAATGTTTGATATACTCAAATGATATATTTGTCTAAGCAGCATTATGATTCATGTCTGATAGTCAAGGCTTTATATTTTAACTTCATTGACATAGAGAGAAATTGACTCTCTTAACTGCTTAAAACCAGAGCTGCTCTGCAACAGGAAGAAGGGAATACAGACTCTTCTGCGCTTGGGAGGGCCACAGTCTACAAATGACACACATTCCCAGGGAAAGACTAACAAAGAAAAAACTGTGTCCATGGACCACAGAAAAGTTCTTCTCAGAGGTAGAACTCCACACAAAGTTAAGAATCCAGTACATGAAGTGAGTATAATTACACTTATTTCATTTGTGAAAAGAGGACCATGAGTTCAAGGTCATCCTGGGTAATGATGAATTCCAGGCCAGCATAGGCTACATAGAGCAAAAAAGTCTACATAAGGAAGACACTGAAAAAGACAAAAACTTAATAAACAAATAGTACAATAGAAAAGATTCTTGTACGAACTCTGCCCATGTCAGGTCCCAAGTCAGAGATATTCATAGTTTTAGGAGTCAACTTACATATAGCTTCCATATACTGGGTCTGAGAGTCAAAGCTCATGGTCAATCTTAGAAAGAATTGACAAATGTATTCACTTATATTTAATTAATTTCTCTACTTACTACAATATGTGTGTATGAACAAGAGAAAGAACTCAGAGAAAAGCTGCCTAATGCACGCCCTCTTTTGTGCACTTCAGAATAAACAGCAAGACTATTCATACTTTGCCATGATATTGTAAGGTCTTAATGTGATGATTCTTTAGCATTTACCCCAAAATAATATTGCGACGATGTTGAACTAATATTTATTACAAATGATGGGCAGGGTGACACATCTTTAATTCTAGCACTTGGAAGGCAGAGGCAGGTGGATGTCTGTGAGTTTGAGACCAGCCTGGTCTACAAAGAGAGTACCAGGACAGCCAGAGCTGTTACACAGAGAAACCCTGTCTCAAAAACCCAAACCAAACCAAACCAAACAAAAAGACTGGTTACAAAATGAAGCTACATTTCATGATAATAAGGTTGAAAATTAGCTTAATCATTCTGATATTAATGTTTATTACTAATGTTTATTAATGTTTATTATTTCTACAAAAAGGGGAAACTGGGGGAAAACTGAAACAGATTAGCAACTAAGTGTCCATTTAATACAAAAAACAAATAAACAAAAAAAATACAAAGAAGTCAGGCAGTCTAATAAAACAATGTGTTTTCAACTTGAGCTTTTCTACCCCTAGGAAATATAGAATGAGAACATTTAAAGGAATCTTTAAAAGCACTGTAGTTTTCTGTATAAACTCAAGCCTACAACAACAGCCTCCTTTCAATTTCACACTTCTCTGTATTGTTCCAGGTGAAGAAACAAATAACCCTCCACAAAGCTGTTTTCTTTCACTTGCAGTAGTACACCAACAATGGACACACACATGCCCTCTGAATTCACATGACTCCTGGTACACATACCACTTACATGCATGATAAAAATATTAGAGGATGGGGCTGAAGAGATGGCTCAGGGGTTAAGAACACTGACTGTTCTTCCAGAGGTCCTGAGTTCAATTCCCAGCAACCACATGGTGGCTCACAACCATTTATAGTGACATCTAGTACTCTCTTCTGTATACTGTATACATAATAAATAAATAAATCTTTAAAAAAATATTAGAGGGTTTCCAAAGCAATGACAGGTACCATAAGGTCAATAAAGGAATACTGAAAACAGATGTAACTTACCAGTATCAATTCAAATACTTGCAGATGTTTTAAAAGAAAAGAATTGCTTCTTAGATCTCAAGAGCCATCTAGAGACAGAAGAGAGGAGAGAGAGAGGCTTCATTCTCAGTAATAGTGAAAATACAGCAAAGCCATTTCTTAGGAAAAATAAAGAAAAATAAGTAGCAATCAAGCTTAAATTGGGCAAATATTTAAGAACAAAAATAATTGTAAGCTAAGACATGGGATTAAGAAAGTTTAATATTAATTCTTCTCCATTTTCAGATTTCTCAGCTTCAGCAGCTAACCTTCTATACCACATAATGGTAATAAATACAGTAAAAGAGCATAGAAGTTAAAGAATGAAGAAACAATATATTTACAGCAAAGTTAAAGTCAACTTCTCCAGTTCACAGACTGTTCCATAAGATGACAGAAAAAAATCAAATATCTGAATTTGGTTCTGCTGAAAAGGCCCACAGTAAATCAAGCACTGTGCAGGTGACTGCTCCCTGAATCCCGTGTAATGAGCCATCTCAACTCACGTCCCTGCTGCAGTGTCTCAGCCTCCTCAACATCAGCGCCTACTCCTGGGGTGCATGTAACCAGATCTCTGATTTGGGGGAGGGGGAGAAGAGCACAGGATTTGGTAAAATGTGCTGAGAAGAGTGTTAAATTCGGCCCCCAACTTGAAAATATAATTACCTAGTATTTTTTTCTTTAAAAATGAACTATATTCGTATTAAGTTCATTATATTTAGCTAGCAATTAAACAAATACAGTGGCTAGGGAAGTAAAAGAGCACCCTGAAGAGGCAGCCAGTGTAGAGATGCTGAGGTATCATACAGGACCACTTTCTGTCTTATGAGCTGATGGTGTTAACATATCTGTAAAGGATGCTGGTAGAGACCTGTAACCTCAGCATCCCAGAGACTGAGACAAGAGGGTCCTAAGATGAAGGCCCTGTCCATAGGCAGACTGCATGTGTATTATTTACCCTTCAGAATGATACATGTTGATCACATAATAACCAACTGCAGACAATGTGTGGGCCACACTGGGACCCTAATTTGCACAGACCAAATGAGAGCAATTACCCATTATTATTGTGTAAATTTAAACTTAGATTTGAGTTGGCAGTTACAGAGAATGGATGACCTTAGAGAAAGGTCCTTATGCATTAAAAAGTCAATCCTGGGGGCTGGAGAGATGGCTCAGTGGTTAAGAGCACCATCTGCTCTTCCAGAGGACCCGGGTTTGATTCCCAGCACCCACATGGCAGCTAACAACTGTCTGTAGTTCCAGTTCCAGGCAAACACCAAGGCAAATAAATAAATAAATAAATAAATAAATAAATAAATAAAGTTTTAAAAAAAATAAATAAATAAATAAAAAGAGTCAATCCTGGAGCATTAGTAATTAATGGTAAGATATTTGAAATTTTATTTAATATTCTCAATAAATAAAAGGAGATAATTAAAACAATATGTGCAAAATGTTATTGGAATAAGAAAAGATACATGAGAATTCTTTGAAAATTAAAAAAAATATTGAGAGTGAACATTACCTTCTATCTTCAAAGGGAACATAAATATAATTTATCTCAGTACAAAAAAAAACTATTGCAAATGCTCTGTAGTAGCAATAAAAATAAACTTTATATAATTATGGTAAGCCAACCTGATGAAAATATCTTAGTAATTAAAATGACAATATGAGCTAGGCAGTGAGGGTGAACGTCTTTAATACCAGCACTCGCAAGGCAGATGCAGGTGGATCTCTGTGAGTTCTAGGCCAGCCTGGTCAACAGGGTGAGTTCCAGGACAGGCTCCAAAGCTACACAGAGAAACCCTGTACAGAAAAACAAAATAAAACAAACAAACAAGACTATGGAAGACTAAAACAAGAAAAATGCTTGTAGAGTCAACATGTTAGATAAGATTGGAAGCATGTTATTCTGAGAGTTAAGTTTGTATAATATAAACAAATCATAAACAATAACACACAACAGGAAAGTGGTAAGTATAAGGATGGTAACATGCTTGTCACATGGTGATATAGGTTCTGAGACAAAAGGTGACAAAGAACTGACTATACGCAGAGGCTGACTTTATCTTGCTACACTGGAAACTGCATCAGGTTTGATCTTGGACAATCTAGACAAGTTATTTAAGCCTCCTGAGGATGCTTCCTCATCTGTAAAGTTAATGCAGCCACCTTTTAGGAACAGTGTGAAGACTTAGAGATAGTCAAAGTAGATGCCTCCAGCAACACAGACACACAATACACATTCAAAGAATAGTACACAGGGCTTTGAATGTACAAGATAGAAGCATACCATGGAAATAGGGACAGAGATGAGATAAACACACAGTGAAACGGCAACAGACTTACATTAACAGAACATAAAAACAAGACAAAGGGCTTTAGAAGTTCTTGTAGAGGCTGAAGAGATGGCACAGGGAGAGTTAGGAGCACTAGCTGCTCTTCCAGAGAACCCAGGTTCAATACCCATCACTTACAGGGTAGTTCACAATTGTAACTTAGTTCCAGGGGATCTGACACCTTAACACTGACATACATGCAAACAAAACACCAAAGCACCAAAGCACATAAAAAATAAGTTAATAAAAAGTTCTTGTAGGTCAGTTGCAGGTAAGGGGTGGCAGGAAAGGAGCCAAGAATTCTGAGTGGTGGCACAGTGAGTGACAGGAGCAGTGGAGAGGTGAACGAGGCCACCTCTGGGAAGAATGGGAACACCAACTAATAACACTCTATGTTCAAATTTCTCTGCAGCTCCAGGCAAATCCTACAGGACTGGAGGGAAAAGAAATGAACATGAAAGGAAAATAAAAAACAAAGGAAAAGTACTCAGAGGGCCCCAAACTGAAACAGAGTACAGGACTGCCCAAGAACTTTATGAGGGGCTAATAAGATTGGGATCTCTGTGGTTACAGACAATCCCTAAAAGATTTATGTTGAATCTTTTAACATAAAAAGGATTTCAAAGAGTGAATTGGACCCATGCTCTTGTTTTATTTCACTGTGCTCTGCCAACATAACTATCCCATTTCCTTACCATCACCAAGCCAGTGTGTGTACTCACCTTTATGAAACACAGGCAACTTTCTGTGTCCTCTAATACACCATAAAATGCAAGCACTTAATATTTTTCTTATCTAAATGAAATAAGTTCCCTATAATTTCATGTTATTTCACTGCATGCCAACAAAAGAGAATATATTGAACATGTATTCAACAAATGTTTCAACAGTGCCTACTATGTGTCAGGTACAGAAAACCAATCTGTGAGTACCCTGAGGTAAAAGCACATCTACAAATCCACATAAACTAGTGAATACACTTTGTTCAGAGTATCTTGGAAACAAAGAAAACAGAACTCAGTTGGCCTAAGAAGTGACAGAGGGAATAGAAAATTTCAACAAGAGCTGAGGCTGGAGAAGCCCCTGAGGAAAACTGCTGCTCACCAGACAAGCAAAGGAAGGGGACAGTGACCACTGATTGACATTCTACTCACTGCATGCTTGCCTGTGCCTGTTAGACTACTCACTGCATGCTTGCCTGTGCCTATTAGACTACTCAAATGTTAACGGGCTCCTGGTACCTGTCATTATTAATTTTGGAGAGGATCAGAGGCATACTGAGCCTTGGGATTGACAGATGTGTAGAATATGTTCATCATAATGCTCATTAGTCAACCAAGTTCTATTTTTCAGATGGTTTTTCTCCACTGATCTTTTTTTATACTTAGACATTTTTCATCTCCAATGAAACGTACTTATTCCTTAAAGGGGGAAGGGAAGAAAAGAATGTGTTCAACTTATATAAACATACACAAATATACATAGTATAAAAGAATTCAATATATGTATTTTAATATTTCATGCAATTGGATAATTATGTTATATTATATAATGACAAAATTTCTAAAATCTACCTAAAGTTATTAAATGGGATTATTTAAAACAGGATGAAAAAATTGGGCCTGAAGAGATGACTCAGTGGTTAAAAGCAGAGGATCTGAGTTCCAAGCCCAGCATCCACATGGTGGCTCACAACAATC
Source organism: Sigmodon hispidus (assembly GCA_004025045.1). Lineage (NCBI taxonomy): Eukaryota > Metazoa > Chordata > Mammalia > Rodentia > Cricetidae > Sigmodon > Sigmodon hispidus. The sequence continues at coordinate 10,060 of PVIH01015036.1, forward strand.
CAGAACTCCAGTTTTAGGGTATCCACTTCTTCTGACTTCTAGGAGCAAAATCAAAACATTCATACCAATAAATCTTAAAGAAAAAAAAGGTTTTGTGGGGCAGTGGTGGTGCATGCCTTTAATTCTAGCACTCAGGAGGCAAAGGCAGGTAGATCTTTGAGTTTGAGGCCAGAACAAGATCCCCAAGAAGGTCAGGGCTGCAAAGAGAAACTGTAAGCAAATAAACAAAAAAAAAATAGCATGAAAATAATATTTTTCTTCTTTTTTAATTTACTTGTTTATATTTTGTCCTATGGTATAGCTAGCAAGGTTCAGAACTGACTGCTTAGGACACAGGCCCTTACAGCAATGGCAGCAGCATTCTAACCTATGGCTCAGGGGCTGCTCCTCAGAGCACCTCCACAAGGGAGCTTTTAGCACCTAAGGCCTCCGAGCAAGGCTTTTGGAAATTATCAGCTTTCTGGTATTAATGACTATTAGAAGTTATGAGTCAGATTTTCTGAGACCATGTTCAAAAAAGAAATCCAGACACCACCTCACAGGAGCTGCTCCTGCTTCTAACACCAGAAAGATGAAGTCAAAAGTTGAATGTCTTCCAAGAAATGAGCAGCAAAACCAACACAAGATGCCATAATCTCTGATTTCTGAAACGTGGAAAGGGGCACCTTCACATTTAAGGGTGGACAAAAATCAAGCCTTTCTCTCAGGGTATAGGAGTCAATATCATTGGAAATGTAATTAAAAAAAAAAGTTTCTTTTTGTCACCAAAAATCTTTAAAAAGAAAGAACTGATTTTGTTGATTTGAACACTCTCTCTCTGTTTTTTGATTAGTTTGGCTAAGGGCTTATCTATCTTGTTAACTTTCTCAAAGAACCAACTCTTATATTCGTTGATTCTTTGTATTGTTCTTTTTGTTTCAATTGTATTGATTTCAGCTATAAATTTGATTATTTCCTGCCGTCTACTCCTTCTAGGTGAGTTTGCTTCTAATTGTTCTAAGGCTTTCAGCTGCGCTGTTAGGTCTCTAGTGTGGGATTTCTCTAGGTTTTTCATATAGGCATCTACCACTATGATTTTCCTTTTAAGACTGCTTTCATTGTGTCCCACAAGTTTGGACATGTTGTAGATTCATTTTCATTGAATTCTAGGAAAACTTTGATTTCTTTCTTAATTTCTTCCTTGACCCAGAGATGGTTCAGCTGAGTGATGTTTAGTTTCTATGAGCTGGTAGGCTTTCTTTGGGTTTTGATGTTGTTGAACTCTAACTTTAGGCCCTGGTGGTCTGATATGTTACAAGGGATTATTTCCATTTTTTTGTATTTGTTGATATTTGCTTTATGACCAATTATGTGGTCAATTTTGGAGAAAGTTCCATGAGGAGCTGAGAAATATGTATATTCCTTTGCGTTTGGGTGGAAGCTTCTGTAGACATCTATTAAATCCATTTGCATCATAACCTCTTTTAGACTCCTTATTTCTCTGTTGAGACTCTGTCTGGTTGATCTGTGCAGGGTTGAAAGTGGGGTATTGAAGTTTCCCACAAAATCAGAAACGAAAAGGGGGACATAACAACTGACCCCCAGGAAATACAGGGAATTATCAGATCATATTTAGAAAATCTGTATTCCACAAAAATGGAAAACCTAGAAGAAATGGACAGCTTTCTGGACAGATACCATCTACCAAAACTAAATGAAGATCAGATTACTTACCTAAACAGACCTATAACCCTTAAGGAAATTGAAGCTGTTATTAAAAACCTCCCCAAAAATAAAAGCCCTGGTCCAGACGGTTTCAGTGCCGAATTCTACCAGACATTCAAAGAAGAATTACTACCGTTACTCCTCAAACTATTTCACACAGTAGAACCTGAAGGAATATTGCCAAATTCCTTTTATGAGGCCACAATCACCCTAATACCCAAGTCACTCAAAGACACAACAAAGAAGGAGAATTACAGACCAAATTCCCTCATGAATATTGATGCGAAAATTCTCAACAAAATTTTGGCAAACCATATACAACAATGTATAAAAGATATCATCCACCACGACCAAGTAGGCTTCATCCCAGAAATGCAGGGCTGGTTTAACATACGAAAAACTGTAAATGTTATCCATCATATAAACAAACTAAAGGAACAAAACCACATGATCATATCCTTAGATGTGGAAAAAGCCTTTGACAAAAACCAATAATCCTTTATGATTAAAGCCCTGGAGAGATCAGGAATACAGGGAGAATACCTAAATATAATAAAGGCGATTTACAAGAAGCCAACAGCCAGTATCAAACTTAATGGAGGAAAACTCAAAGCAATCCCACTAAAGTCAGGAACTAGACAAGGATGTCCTCTCTCCCCTTATCTATTCAATATACTTCTTGAAGTTTTAGCTAAAGCAATAAGGGAATGAAAAGAGATTAAGGGAATACAAAGGAAAAGAAGAAGTGAAACTATCTCTATTTGCAGATGATATGATTGTATACATAAGTGACCCACAAAATTCTTCCAAAGAACTGCTACAGCTGATAAACACCTTCAGCAATGTAGCAGGATACAAGATTAACTCAAAGAAATCAGTAGCCCTTCTATACACTAGAGATAGAAGAGCTGAAAAAGAAATAAGGGAAACATTACCCTTCATAATAGCTGCAAACAGTATTGAATACCTTGGAGTAACTATAACCAAAGAAGTAACAGACCTATTTGACAAAAATTTTAAATCACTGAAGAAAGAAATTGAAGAGGATATCAAT
>PVIH01015036.1:12917-51289 GCA_004025045.1 Sigmodon hispidus
CATTTGGAATAACAGGAAAGCTAGGATTGCTAAAACAATTTTACTCAACAAAAGAACCTCAGGAGGTATCACCATCCCTGACTTCAAGCTATACTATAGAGCTACAGTAATAAAAACAGCCTGGTACTGGCATAAAAACAGACTTGTGGACCAATGGAATAGAATTGAGGATCCAGACATTAACCCAAAAACCTATGAATACCTGATCTTTGACAAAGAGGCCCAAAATATTCAATGGAAAAAAAAATAGCATAGTTAACAAATGGTGTTGGCATAGCTGCATGGAAGTGTGTAGAAAAATGCAAATAGATCCGAGCCTGTCACCCTGCACAAAACTCAAATCCAAGTGGATCAAAGACCTCAACTTAAACCCAACCACTTTGAACTTGATAGAAAAGAAAGTGGGAAATACCCTCCAACGAATTGGCACAGGCAACCACTTCCTAAATGTAACACCAGTGGTACAGACACTAAGAACAAGAATCAGTAAGTGGGATCTCCTGAAGCTAGGAAGCTTCTGCAAAGCCAAGGACACTGTTAATAGGACAAAACGGCAGCCTACAAAATGGGAAAAGATTTTCACCAACTCTACAAGTGACAGAGGACTGATCTCTAAGGTATATAAAGAGCTCAAGAATCTAGAGCCCAAAACCTTGAATAACTCTATCAAAAAATGGGGTATCTAAAAAGATCTAAAAAGGGAATTCTCACTAGAGGAACTATGGATGGCTGAAAGGCACCTGAAAAGGTGCTCTTCATCTTTAGCCATCAGAGAAATGCAAATCAAAACAACTTTGAGATACCACCTAACACCTGTTAGATTGGCTAAGATAAAAGGCACAGATGACAGCCTATGTTAGAGAGGATGTGGAGCAAGGGAAACACTCCTCCATTGTTGGTGGGAGTGTAAGCTTATTCAGCCACTTTGGAATGCAATATGGCGGTTTCTCAGAAAATTAAGAATCAATCTCCCCAAGGACCCAGCAATACCACTTCTAGATGTATACCCTAAAGAGGCACAATCACACTCCAAAGGTATTAGCATGTTCATGGCAGCATTATTTGTAATAGCAAGAACCTGGAAACAACCTAGATGTCCCTCAACTGAAGAATGGATTAACAAACTGTGGTACATCTACACAAGGGAATACTACTCAGCAGTAAGAAAAAATTATACCCTAAAATTCGCAGGCAAATGGATGGATTTGGAGAATATCCTCCTGAGTGAGGTATCACAATCTCAGAAAGATAAGCAGGGGATGAACTCACTCATTAGTGGTATCTAAACAAACAAACAAGAAAAAAAACCAAGCATGCCCAAGCGGCAAACCACAACCACTGAACAGCTTGGGATCAGAGACACCCTGAACTGACCCTTCGGATCCCACTCCAACTATAGGAACACCTGACTCACCCTTGAGGGAGGGGGCACAAAACTGGATTTGCCAGGAGTGAAGTCTGATCCAAGCATTATTGGGTCAGTGGGACCATAGGACTGTCTGCTCCCTGCCCAGGGAGGGGATGGGGAGTTGCGGAGAAGAAAAAATGACCTGATGTGGTGGGAGGGGGTAGGGACCTTGAATAAGGATATATAGGGATGAAAAAAAAAAATTCAGAGGGAAAGCTGAACACAAAGTAAATATATGTGTAGCAATCTTATTTGCATTATCACCCTTGATAAGTCATGCTTATGATTTTTATCTTCTTCATAGTTATTGTTAACTTCTCAGCATTTTAAATTCATTTTACTGTTTTTCTTGATAAATACAAAAGAAAAAAAAGAAAAAAAAAAAAGAACTAACTACATGCGGCTCTTAGGAAGTCATCAGATCTACATGTTTCCATAGACATTTATTCTTTTTCTTGTCATTTCTAAAAGGTCAGGCCTTCACAGAAGGGAATGTGCTCAGCTAAATGAGTGCTTGCCTCGCATGCATGAAGCCCTAAGTTCAATCCCTCCCCAGCACTATGCAAACTGAACATGGAGGTGCATGCTTGTAACCCTCACAGTCAGTGCTGGAGTCAAGAGGATAAGGACCTCGGGGCCATTGTCACACACACACAAGTCTGAGGCCAGCCTGGATACATGAGATCTTGCCTCAGAAACAAACAAAAAGGATCAGGACTTCACATATCCAAATACAGTATGTATATGCCAAAGGCACATGATTCATATCCACCTGCAGCACAAGTGTGCTGTACAATAGAACAGCCCGTTCTACATAACTGGGGTGGTTAATGATCAGGCTATTTCTTAGGTAGCTTGATAACCCTTATGTAGCAGCCTAGGCCTGTAAGAGATATCCCTGGGCATGAGACATGCCAGTGTAAACAGAAAATAATGCTAGCAACACTATCTCTATCGTTGTACACAAAATACTTGTACAAATGTGGCTTCAAGCAGAAACAGGAATGTTTTCAATCAGGAAGTTGAAATGGTCTCCATCACATTTTGTCTAAGGTGCCTACCATAAATCAGACCCGTGATACGTATTTTCATGGTTAGTGTTTCTTGTCACAGCCCTGACTCAGACAATGACAACTTAAAATAATAACAATGGGCTTCTTTGATTCTTCCCTGTAAGCCTCAAAGAAATAAAATGAAAAGTGCAGGAGGCCTTTTCAACTTTCAGTATTGTGCAATTCATGTTTAAATTGATAATCTAAATTTCATCTTCTGACCTTGAAGCGACTCACTATTTCAATTGTAAAATGCAAATCTCAACCCATCTCCCCAAAGCATTCAATGATGGATTATATGGAAATAAACATACAAAGCAAAATGCTTCGAAAGCAGGGTTATAATTAATCTGTGATTCTCCACGAACTCCTCTATGCTTTCTATTCTAGTCATTCAAAACCTTCTGAAACTCAGTCCTTTTATACCCATAGTAATATAATGAAAATTATAATCAAAATATAATGGAAAACTTCTTGGTTAGATTAGTTCACATGTCTATGTTAATTTAATTCCAAATTCTAATTGGTCCTTGTTACTGTGAGGACAGAAAGAATACAGAACATACAAGGGACTGATGACACCATGACCCCCCCTGCCATTTTTTCCTTTTAATTATTAATATAAATACTCTCTCCTGTGACTGATGTCCCTCTACAAGACTAAAGTGGGTGCATCAGGGATGAGGAAGTGCAGGCACCAGAGTAGGGACTATGCTTTTGTACACTGTAAATATTTGTCACTCCTATTGATTTAATTAAATGCTTATTGGTCAAGAAGCTAGATAGGAAGTAGAGGTGGTGCAAGCAGACTAGGAGAATTCTGGAAAGCAAAGAGTAGAGCAGCAGATGCATCTAGACAAAGAGGAAAAAAAATGAGAATGTTGCACTGAGCAAAAAGGTACCAAGCCACATGGTTAAACATAAATAGAAATATGGGCTGACTAAAAGTATGAGTTAGCAAGTAATAATCCTGAACCATAGGTCAAATAGTTTGTAATTAATATAAACCTTTGTGTGATTATTTGGGACTTAGCCCAGACCTCAGCACTAATCAGGGCCAGAAACTTCCTACCATAGGTATGGGTCAGGAAGGAGGACGCTCATGGCTGCCAAGACTCCTAGACAACTGGTTTGTGTTCCATCATGGACTAAACTGCTATTCTTCCAGGTTCACTTTTTCTGAAGACAATGGTTCTGTCTCAACTTTACTAACATTGACAAAATAATACAACTTGGTAGTCTTGTGGAAGGACCAAACTGTGATCCCCCACCACCATTTTATTCATTGAAATCATAATGCCTATTGGGATGACATGTAGAGTTGGAGCACTGTAACAGGCACAGATGTAGTTAACGTAATACCCCCTCCTAGTGAGATTATAACTGTAAAGGAACAAGCCAAAGATCAGATTTTCTTTTTGTGCACACACAAAGAAGCTTGCAGAAGCACACAGTAAGATGCTTGCACACGTAAGCCAGGAGCAGAACCCTCCACAGAGCCTGGCCATGCTGCACTCTGTTCTTAGGCTTTAGCCTCTACTGCTGCCAGAATATTAATTTCCATTGTTAAGACACTTTGTTATGGCAATCCAAATCAGAGAAGTGGAAAGACAGACAAATTCTTGAGAAAGATTGTTCTCAAACAAAGTAGAACACCAGTTCCTTACTGGTGGTCTCTGTCTGAATAGGTGTTTCCAGGTTCTTGGGATCTTGTTCAAAAAGCTGAAGAATCAGACAAATTAAGTAAACCAGCAGGAGTTTGATTCTGAAGCAAAGTTTAAATACAGGTCAAATATGCTGCAAGAGAGTGGGATCTGAGCAGGCTTGCCACTTGAGAAAGCCTGGTTACTGTCTGGGTATTCCTTTTGTAAGTACAAGAGAGGGAACAGTTGGTTGCTAGGGGCAAGGCATAAGTCATCTGCCTTTGACTGATAGGTTATGATAGCCTTAGTTCACTGCACATATCTTTTCTCTGTTGTCTTTGTTTGGGTTTTCATTGCTGTGAAAAGACACAATTACCATGGCAACTCTTATAAAGAAACATTAAATGATGAGGCTTGCTTACAATTTGATAAGTTCAATCTTTTATGATCATGGTGGGGAGCATGGCAGCATGTGGGCAGATGTGGTGGTGACTGAGAGTACAACATCTTGCAGACAACAGAAAGTCAACTGACTGTTACACCAAGAGAGTCTTGAGCAAAAGAGGCCTCAAAGCCTGCCCTGCCAGTGACACACTTCCTCCAACAAGGCCACACCTCCTAACATTGCTGCTCCCTTTGGAGGCCATTTTCTTTCAAGCCACCACACCCATGATGTATGTGACTTCAATCATATGCATATCCAATCATGCATAACATAAGATGATAAAATTTCATTCAGAGAACATAATTTTCCTTACTGTGCATACACCTAAACCCAGTCCTGGCTGGACCAGCCCATTGCCTGTAGTTCCTGGATAAGTTTCAGGATATGTCTGATGTGAAAAGAACACCAATTAAAACCAAAAGGCCACTTATACCCCACCTTAGCAACTGACTCCTCCTTCTCCTGGACCCACAAAATGGAGCCTCAAGCAGTCATAAGGTTCTCTTGAGCCTTTAGCTTGGAGTCCACTGCTCCTTTGTAGCATATATAACCTTTACCTTCACTCTGCTTCCAAAAAAAATCCTTGATGCTTGTGTTTCTTTAGTCTTTGAACAATGCTAAAACAGCCTAAAAACACTGGGTCCAGATAGAAAGTGTGTGTGTGTGTGTGTGTGTGTGTGTGTGTGTGTGTGTGTTTTCTAATAGATAAAATCCTCTCTTTTTAATTCAATTTCTTTAGTTTTTCCTTTACCTGAGATTTTTGCTGTGGAAAGAATCTACAAGGCAAGACTATATAGTTATTCTACAAATAATCATGTGTGACTCTGGTCAAAGAACACAGATTTAGGTTATCCCAAGCACCATGTCCCTAAGTGGTTAGAGATTTTGTGAAGTTTCTTCTAAAGTAAGCAACAAAACAAAGAACATTATAAATAAAGGTCTAAACACATGTGGACATGGACAAGCAGATTTCAGCAAGACAGGGAAATCTCTATTATAGGAGATGTATCTGATGACACTCTTGCCTTTGGGTTGGTGAAACATTATGCAGTAGACTGTAAGAGAAGGCCTAGAGGAGGGCTGTATTTTCCCTTGAGAGACATGTGGACCTCTCGGGTGTCAATCATCCCCAAGGGTCAGGATTGGAATGATCCTCATTGTGGGCTTCACTGGCTCCTTTGTAAAGGAGCCTAAGTGTAGGCCATAAACCCTATACGTATGGCATCTTTGACTATCTGCCAAATTGCCACATGCCTTGTCAGAAAGGGGATGTTTGTGTAGTTCAAGCCAAGTAGAGTTCCAGGTTGCTAAGTTTTCTCTCCATTTGCCTGCCTCAGTTCTAAATACAAAAAAATAGCTATTTCATCTCATCTACATTCAGATAAGTTTCATTTAACAGTTTTCCCAGTACTCAGGGTTACCACCCTTAGGATCAGAACCAAGAAAGTGGGGATGGAGAGATGGTTCAGCGGTTGAAAGCACTGACTGTTCTTCTGGAGGACCTGAGTTCCATTGCCAGCATCCACATGGCAGCTAACAACTGTCTGTAATTCCAAGATCTGACACCCTTACACAGTTATACATGCAGGCAAAACACCAATTCACATAAAATATAAAAATAAAATATTTTTTAAAAAAGAACAAGAAAGTGAACAGAGCCCTTGTCAGAAGATGGATATATCAGTTCAGTTTCTCCATATGATAATTTTTAATTGCAGGAAATTAAGAACAAATGTGCTTTTGGATCTGGAGGCAGCTAGACTTTGTGGCAGTTGAGGGCACCAACCAACATTAGAGCAAACTCCCAACTGGGCATACATTTGTGGCAGTCCATCTGTACCTGGACTCTCCTATGTCTCACAACCTACACTCCTAGGCCTTGGTAACATCTAGAAAGGTGAAAGGAATTACATGTAAAGATCAATGGCTTCCAACCTAGAGTAACTTAAAAGCCAAAGAAAATTGTTATATCCCACCCTATAAACTAGATCTTTTTAGTTGTGATTTAAGTAAATTCAATACTTTCTACTGGAATCCAAAGGGTTCTGATATATTAGGGCTCATGGAGTAGTAAGATGTACAGCTGGATTTACCAGATGACTATGGTCAAATGTGAAGATGCCTTGAAGAACAGGTTCTGGTTACTTAACCATTCTCTGCTGTATAAAAAGAAGAAAATGTCAATTCTATGCAGGCAAAGATTGATACAGAAATAAAAACTCTGCCTTAGACTGCAATATTTATTTGCTTTTTAATAAAATTGATTTGAATCAATTTGAGATAACTGCTGGGAATGAGTTTTTCTTTCAGGTATGTCACTTATTTTAGTTTCTGATATGGTCTCAAAAGGAACAATGCTCATGTTTTTTTGGTGTGACATTGTAGTTCTAGAAGAGTTAAAATAAGAAACTACCTGCTTAATCTGCCAGAAAACACATGAGAGGAGCAATCAGCTCTGGAAAGAGTTGCTAGGAATGAGTATGCCTGGCTGCTTTAGGCCATGCTGTTTGTCAGTCTTTCAAAATTCAAGTCATTACGAGATGCTGATCTACTATAATATTGTGATATTTTATCTGATTACACTTACCTGATTGTGCCTTATCTGCTATTTGCCTTCCCATTCTTCCATGTATATTAAATGCAGGTGCTTTTATTATTCTGAGAGCTAGAGAGTGTTGACTGCTCTGAATATAAATGGGGATATTATATCATTAACTTGCTCTGAAAGCGGGGCCATTCACTGTGTAAATCACATGCAAGGTACCTGCTGGAGACACAATAAACCATAATGTCTTGAGAAAGAAAGCAATGTGGAATGGATAAGGAGATAAAAATTTAAGGCATTGTTAAAAAAGGGTAATCTTCTAAATCCTATTTGGTTCTTTCAAACTAGCATTTGTTGATAATATAACCTTTATATTAGAAACTCTTCTAAGTCAGGGGGAAAAAAATCTGTGAAGATATCACAATATGGAATACTATCACCAGTAGAAATGGCACAAAACACACAACCAATACCAGTCTATGGTTTATCTGAGTTAGGAAAGCATTTTGAATGCAGCTGTGTAATCTTTTAGAGGGATGTTCTTTGATTTGACCAATATATCCTTACCTTACTTGGGTGCATTGCCTGGACAACATAAAGAAATGACCAAATGGTGTAAGCATTTCCAGGCATTAAAGAGGTGAAAAGCTTAGAACCCAACTGCCAATTCAAAGAAACAATATGCAGAGATTTGAAGCAGAATTGTGACAATGAGGACCTTCCCATCACTCTGAGGTTATACACTCTGCTAAACTTCCACTATTCCGGCCTTGACAAAAGTTCAGCCGCAGTCACTAAGTGCTAGCAAATCTATTTTCAGAACAAATGTGTGAGAGTTTAAATGAGAAACTACCCTCTGTTGAAGAGATTATCCAATGGCTTACTCACTCATCAGTGTCACTACTTACATAGCAGATGGGAGCCACAAAGCCCATATCAGTTACCTTTCTCACTGCGGTAACAAAAAGCTATGTAAGGGCTAGAAGTATACCTCAGTCTTGAGCTGGGATGAGTTCTCAGAATTCCAATAACCAACAAAAAAAACTGAAAAGCAACTCAGTGGAGAGTTTATTTTGGTTCACCTACTCATGTGAGGAAGGTGATAGAAGTACTCAGTGAGGAAGAGATGGCGCAGTGGTTAAGAACATTGACTTTTCTTCCAGAGATCCTGGGTTCAATTCCCAGCACTCACATGGCAACTTAAAACTGTCTGTGGCTCTAGTTTCAGGGGATCTGACACCTTCACATCAAGGCATATAAAATAAATTTTAAAAAGAAGTGCTCCTCAGCTATGATTTCTCACCTCCTCAAATTTCATGAAACAGGAAATAGAGCAGTCACACTATTTCAGGTCTAGAAGTGGAGGGAAAAGAAGTGGGAAGACCAGTGGGGCCATGAAGAGGGAGGTAACCTGTACATTTTCCTGACGCACCTTGTGGGAGGAGACTTCTTGTGCTAGCGCTGGTCATTACCCAGAAATGCGCAGTTCACACCCTTACCTGAACCAACGTATGTTTAACGCAAACCAAGGTTGCCCTTTCATCAGAAGAACCTTAAATATTCTTAAAGTACATGCTGGAAGGCAGACCATAACCTATGGAAGATGGTTAGGTCTGGAAAACCTTCCACAACAGTTAGGTCTCTTCAATAATTCCATACCTGCATACATTTTCTCAGGAGAGATATTTAATAGGATTCTCATGATCTTGTTAAACTTGCTTGTTCCTAAATAAATATAAGTTTAACTGGCTATCATTTTATACTTCTTTAGAAGATCTATTCTGAAAATCATCAAGACAGAGGAAATAAACAAGCTATGCCTAAACATTAAAGCTATAAATTTGGGGGGGAAGAAAAATGTGTGCCTAAGTCACAGAAACCAATAAAATTTAAAACTTCAGCTTATCAAATGACACCACAAAGGAAAAAGTGACTAGAGAGATGGTAAGCCTCTGAGGAAATACTGGTGACACATGTCTGAAAAAGGACTGGTGTCTAGACTGTGGCAAGAATTGTAACAATACAACAGAAAGACAAACACCTCATTGAAAAGTGGAAAAAAATACATATCCACGAGTGAGCAGTGATCACATGAAAGAGTCATGAACTGTCAGGAAGATGCAAATGAGAACCAAGTGGAGAGGTGAGATGTATACTGAGAGGGAAAGAAGACACTTCAACAGTTTCGTTCTCTAGCATTTCTGAATCCAGATTATTCTATTTCAGATCCCCAGTCTTCTCTAGAGAAAGGTTCCAGACTGAATATTTCTCTCTCCTCTCACATACATACAAAATAATAATGTTAGCCTATAATATTTGACAGTTAAAATGCATTTGAAACAACTGTTATTTGCCTAGTGTATAGAATAAAGAATTCTTGGTTCAAAACAAACAAAGCATTGTGGCCTCTCTCTGGATTGCTCAGAGGAACCATCCGGGCACTGGTTCTTTCATGTTCTTTTTTAAGTTTGGCAACTACTATGCTTATTAAAACATACATTGCTGTATACGACAAAAATATATTGTGTTTCATACTGTTATACATTCATTCGATCAGGATCTTTGGTTAGGGATATTTGAATCAGGAATTAGTGTTTGAAAGAATATTTTATCATGTGATTTCACAACATGATCTGGAACACTGCAAGTGTTCTATTTCACACCTCAGTTGCCTCTGCACAGTGCTCATCACATGCAGTTATGCACAAAACAGTCAGGAGACTGAGCTGTGGCTTAGTTTGGTATTGTGTTTTCCTTGCATGCATAAAGCCTGGGTTCAATGTTCAGAAGTACTTAAGTCAGGCGTGATGGTAAATATCTGCAATCCAAACATTTGGAAGATAAGAAAATTAGAAGCTCAAAATCTGCTATTACTACAAAAGTCAGCCTGGGCTACTGTCCAGTTGTTCACCCATCAACATCGCCATTTCCCCACCACCACATGCAAAAAAAGAAGAGTTTATATATCTTATCTTTGCACACTCAACTTACTGCATAAAAGATCAGAGTCCAATATCTAATCTAGTTCCTTTTCGGTGTCATACTTTCTTTTACATATATACTTACATACACACACACTTCTAATTCAGGAGGTGTCAACTGTTTACATAGCCATATTTGGCTCCAATAACATGAATGATATTTCCATTAGCAAACACAAATAAAATGTATTAAAAACAAAAGTGGGTATGTCTACCTTCTTATTGATAGTACAAATTCTTTCTTGTGGAAGGGTGCTTAAGAAGAAGCAGTACATTATCATAAAAATATTCAACTCTCTTTACAGTTCTGTCAAGGCTACTAACCCCAGTTATCTAATATTTCCCATGGTAGTTTTTGCCCCTATGAAGTGACATAGTTAATAAAACTTCTAGATGTGAAAACTATAAAAATCATCCAAATGTAAAAGTTTTTCCAAACACATAAGCATATCTACAAAAAGCACTACAATGAGAAAACTGCTGCATGAAGACTATGTGGCACAGGGAATCTGGGGAAATAGCTCAGTAGGTAAAGACTCCTCCCATGAAAGCATTAGGGTCTCATTTTGAATCCCCAGTGTCCATGTAAAAAGCTGGACATGGTTGCACATGCCTGTAACCCCAGCATTGTGCAGTTGAGAGAAGCTAATCACAAAAACTCACTGGCCAGCCAGTGTAGCAAAACAAGCTTCTTTTCACTGAGAGACCTCATCTCAAATTTTGTATTTCATTTGAAAGTTCAATCACATTTACTCACTTTTGAATCATCTCCTTGTTTACTCATAAAATTGAAAATTCTGGCAGTTTTCAGAGAAGAAAACAGGAACTTTTAGGCAACACTGAGTTTTTAGTCCCTGTGGAGCATTTACTAAAACAATGTGGAAATGGCAGAAAGGACTTCTAACATGTTATAAACATTCCATATTAAAAACAAAGCTCATTAAAACTGTTCTAAAACAGAGGATCCATATTCTATTCCTGCCATCTGTAACACAGTTACAAGGTATCCAATGCCCTCTTCTGGCCTCCACAGGTGCACATGTGGTACACAGATACACATGAAGGCAAAACACCATACCCAAAATGAAAAAAAAAAAAAATTGAAAGAAATAAAATAAAGAGGGGTGAAATTCCCTCCTACAGGGAGCTTATTAAGTTGTAGGAAGTAAACAACTCTGAAGATTCAGGAAATCCCTGAAACTGACAAGATGCACTAGTCCCTTATTCCACAGGCAAGTATAAATAATAGACTGTCCAGAGGCACTCCCAGACAAAAGCTTCCTAGAAGAGGCTCAGACCCACTGAGCTACCTGGAAGAAACATTCCCCAACCCATCAACCGGCCCACAAGTTGTGCAGTATGCTCCAGGTTTTTATCTTTGTGAGATGTCAAGCATGCTGAGGTAGGCTCCGGATGATGCAACTGTCATTGAATCATTTTTACTTCTTTAAGTAACCCCTCACCCATATTCTTATAAGCAATCAAAATAAAAATCATTGGTTCATCAAATTGGATTTTAGTGGTATCATTACTTTGGTTTGTTGACAGTTCCTTATTTTGGTGAGTAGATGTTCATTCACATCTTCCCACTGATAGTGTCAAACAGTAAGTATATATGTATGCTTTTATGTATGTATGCTTTTATACAAGCTAAAGTAGCATACACATAGGACATGCCGTATAACATAGCCTTAGAAATATGGCTGAAGTAAAATAACAAGGCTGCCAAATATTTTAATGGCACAGTTTGAGGGTCATTATTAAAACCTATATCAACTTCTCATCCCAAGACACCACTGTTATATTCAACTCCCTGAACAGTCACAGCTAATTTCATATAGCATGAAAAGGTGCTTTTCTAGACCTGACAGGGCAGGATGCCGCTCCATGCTTCCCACTTAAAAGACAATGTGTCCTCACATAAAATGCTCAGCTGCTAATCTACTAGCTTCTGTTGTAAAAATTCTACCATCTCTACTGCTATCCAAGCATCTAGGTTAGAAACAAGGGCATCCTTAAAAGTTAGAAGTTGAACAACTATTTGCTTACAGACTAACTCATCCATCTAGAGATTGATCTCTGCCAAATTCTCCGTGATTCTGTTACTCTGTTATTTATGAGGAGCAGTAGCTTCATGTTTCAGAAATTACCAACCAGTCAGCACTGACGGGTATGTATTTGTCTTGCTCACTCAGTGGCAAGAAACATACATAATAAATTCTTAGGAATGTTATCTCTTTCATTTAGAGCCAAAACAACTGATGAATTATTGATCAGTCATAGACTCTTTTCATAGGTAGAAGGAAATATCACCTATTTCAACTTCAACACTTTTGTGTTTTCATGATCAGAGAATCATTCATGTTCTATTACCAACATCTGGGAGGCTTCAGCAGGAGGCCCCTGAGTGGGAGACTAGCCTTAGTTACATAGCATGTTCCAGGCTAGCCTAAGCTACATGGAGAAATAAATAACACATTAAAAACAAAATTAAAAAAGTGTTTTTCATGACTAGAAAACTTTCTCAATTATTTTAACTCAATTATTTCTTATGGGAAGATGGCAACAGATTTATTGCCTACCTGTGGTGATATATTGTATATTTAATAAAAATTTTAGTTTGGAATATCAGAGGACACAATCACCTACAGTCAATCCAAAAAGGTCAGGTCAGGGAGTGGTGACACACACCTTTAATCCCATCACTTGGGAGTCAGAGATCCAGATCTCTGTGAGTTCAAGGCCTAAGAGCTAGGCAGTGGTGGCACACTCCCTTAGTCCCAGCTCTTGGGAGGCCAGAGGATCTCTGTGAATTTGAAGCTAACTAGGTCTACAAAGTAAGTTCCAGGAAAACCTGTCTCAAACAAACAAATAAACAAACAAAAGGCTGGAGAGATAGCTCTGTCCTCTGATATTCCAGACTATGTTTATTAAACATACAATATGTCACCACACCTATGTGTCCATTTTATTTTTAAAAAATAAACTTTAACTGATGTTACTGTACTTTAATACTTTAAGGAAGAACTTGCTAGTATCTGTCTTTGTATTATTTAACCAGTAATAAGCATTATTTTAATTTTAAACTGTAAAACAGAACTATATGTTAATTTCCATTTTTGCTGCTTAATAATGGCCAAAAGCTGCTGTCATTCCAAGTTTTTCTATTCTTACTTCTTTAATACTAAAAAACAAGATGATAGCATAGTATTTCATCACCAATAAAGAATTCTCAAAAGGGACTTTTAAATTTAATAACAGTATAACTACCTCATTTTGAGAAAATATTTAAGAGGAAAAACAGAGGACTTAAGTCAAAACAAACTGTTAAAAGAAGCAATGGTGACCAAGCAGCTGCTAGGTGACAGGCCACTAACAGTTTTACAAGGGTAAATATTCTCTTGCATAAAAACACAGAACAGATAAAGAAATTAATATAATATGCAATGCATTATATCAAATAAATTAGGTGGCTTTCTCTTTCCCAAGACTCCCTGCTTGAACTTGCTCTGTTGTGATGCACCAGAGTAGAACCATCATTTATAGATGAACAGTGCATCACTCAAACTCCACCAAAAGATCTTCTTGAAAACAGATGTGAACCAACAAAGAGATCCACAAGTGGACAGTGGACAGAGTGGGAAAGTTTGGAGCATTCAGCCCTAAATGAGATGTCTTCATCAAAACCCTCCTCCCCTCGAGGCTCAGGCATGTGTGCAAAAGAGGAGGCAGAAGGATTTTAAGAACTCTTATAGGTGGTAGGTGACTCCCAGAAAACAGTGAATCTAAACAGAACAGTACTGATACACATATTGATGCACAGAGACTGTGACAGAGCACTTGAGGCCCTATCCATACAGGCTAAACACAGCAAAATCCTAGCATGAAGAAAGAAAGTGGGTACAAAGTCCCAACCCTATCCCAAGAAGCTACCTGCAAACTGATAGCTGTTGGGAGAAAAAAAATCAGTTTTTTCCAATGGAGTGTCACTGGGTTCATCAACCACAGTGAAGGCCGGGTTCCATACCCAGAACACAGACCGCACAGAGAAACCAGGGTAAATAAAGGCTCAACATCTCCTGAAGAGTATGTTCAGCTCAAATTTATTAAGAATGAAGTAACACTAAAGCTTAAATCTCATATCAAATCTGACACACTAATAGTGGGAGACATCAATACCCCACTTTCTCCCTTGGATAGGTCAACCAGACAGAAACTCAACACAGAAATAAGGATCTATCAGAAGTTATGACTCAAATGGACTTAATAGATATATACCAAACTTTCCACAAAAACAAAAAGGAATAGACATATTTCTCAGCATCCCATGGAACTTTGTCTAAAATTGACCACATACTAGGTCATAAAGCAAATATCAACAGGTACAAAAAAAAAAAGGGTATAACTCCTTGTACCATATCAGATCACATCGTCTAAAATTAGAGTTCAACAACATCAAGAATCACACAAAGCCTACAAACTCATGAAAACTAAACATCACTCAACTGAACCACCTCTGGGTCAAGGAAAAAACTAAAAAGAAATCAAAAACTTCCTAGAATTTAATGAAAATGAATCCAAAACATATCCAAACTTATGGGATACAATGAAAGCAGCATCATAGCACCAGATGCCTACATGAAAAGACTAGAGAAATCCCACACAAGAGAACAATCAGCACAGCTGAAAGCCCTAGAACAATTAGAAGCAAACTCACCTAGAAGGAGTAGACAGCAGTAAATAATTAAACTTAGAGCTGAAATCAACACAATTGAAACAAAAAGAACAATATAAAGAATCAATGAGTCAAAGAGTTGATTCTTTCAGAAAGTTAACAAGATAGATAAGCCCTTAGCCAAACTAATCAAAAAGCAGAGAAAGAGTATCCAAATTAACAAAATCAGAAATGAAAAGGGGGACATAACAACAGACCCCTCAGGAAATTCAGAAAATTATCAGGTCATACTTGAAAATCTATACTCCACAAAAATGGAAAGCCTAGAAGAAATAGACAGCGGGCTGGGGAGATGGTTCAGAGGTTCAGAGCACTGTCTGTTCTTCCAGAGGTCCTGAGTTCAATTCCCAGCAACCACATGGTGGCTCACAATCATCTATAATGAAATCTGGTGCCCTCTTCTGGTACATGTATACAAAATAAATAAATTAAAAAAAAAAAAGAAATAGACAGCTTTCTCGACAGGTACCATTTATCAAAATTAAATCAAGATCAGATTAAAGACCTAAACAGTCCTGTAACACCAAAGGAAATTGAAGCTGTCATTAAAAGTCTCCCAAATAAAAAAAAGGCCAGGCCCAGATGCTTTCAGTGCAGAGTTCTACCAGACATTCAAAGAAAAACTAATACCAATATTCCTCAAACTGTTCCATACAGTAGAAACTGAAGGAATATTGTCAGACTCTTTTTATGAGGCCACAATAACCCTGATATCCAAACCACTCAAAAACCTAACAAAGAAAGAGAATTACAGACCAATTTCCCTCATCAACACTGATGCAAAAATAGTCAACAAAATTCTGGCAAACCCAATCCAGCAACATATAAAAAAAGTCATTCATCACAATCAAGTAGGCTTCATCCCAGAAATGCAGGGATGGTTCAACATATGGAAAACAGTAAATGTCATCCATCATATAAGCAAAGTGAAGGAAAAAAAAGCACATGATCATCTCTCTAGATGCTGAAAGAGCCTTTGGCAAAATCCAACACTCCTTTATGATTAAAGTCCTGGAGAGATCAGGAATACAGGGAAAATACCTAAATATAATAAAGGCGATTTACAAAATTTACACCCAACATCAAACTAAACAGAGAAAAACTCAAAGCAATTCCACTAAAATTAGGAACTAGACAAGGCTGTTCCCTCTCCCCTTATCGATTTAATATAGTTCTCGAAGTTTAGGCTAAATAAATAAGAGAACGAAAGGAGATTAAAGGGATACAAACTGGAAAAGAAGATTTCAAACTATCTGTATTTGCTGATGACATGATTGTATATATAAGTGACGCACAAAATTCTACCAAGGAACTTCCACTGGTGATAAACACCTTCAGCAATATAGCAGGATACAAGATTGACTCAAAGACATCAGTAGCTCTCCTATACACTAAAGATAAAAGGGCTAAAAAAGAAATAAGGGAAACATCACCCTTTATAGTAGATGCAAATAGCATTAAATACATCGGTGTAACTATAACTAAAGAAGTAACAGATCTGCTTGACAAAAACTTTAAATCTCTGAAGAAAGAAATTGAAGAGGAGATCAGAAAATGAAAAAAATTCCCATGTTCCTGGATAGGTAAGATCAACATAGTGAAAATGCCAATCTTACCAAAAAGCAATCTACAGATTCAGTGCAATTCCCATCAAAATCCAAACACAATTTTTTTACAGACCTGGAAAGAATAATACTCAATTTCATTTGGAATAACAGAAAAGCCAGGATTGCCAAAAACATATTTGTTCAACAAAAGAACCTCAGGAGGCATCACCATCTCTGACTTCAAATTATACTATAGAGCTACAGTAATTAAAAACAGCTTGGTACTGACATAAAAACAGACTTGTGGGTCAATGGAATCAAACTGAAGACCCCGATATTCACCCACACACCTATGAACACCTGATTTTTGACAAAGAGGTCAAAAATATACAATGGAAGAAAGATAGTATCTTCAGCAGAAGGTGTTGGCATAACTGGATGGTAATGTGTAGAAAATACAAATAAAGATGATGAGCACTTTTTCAGGTGTCTTTCAGCCATTCGTAATCCCTCTGCTGAGAATTCCCTTTTTAGATCTGAACCCCATTTTTTTATTGGGTTATTGAAATGCAAATCAAAACAACTTTGAGATACCACCTAACACCTGTTAGATTGGCTAAGATAAAAGGCACAGATGACAGCCTATGTTGGAGAGGATGTGGAGCAAGGGGAACACTCCTCCATTGTTGGTGGAAGTGTAAACTTGTTCAGCCACTTTGGAACGCAGTATGGCGGTTTCTCAGAAAATTGAGAATCAATTTCCCCAAGGACCCAGCAATACCACTTCTGGGTGTATACTCTAATGATGCACAGTCATACTCCAAAGGCATTAGCTCAACTATGTTCATAGCAGCATTATTTGTAATAGCAAGAACCTTGAAACAACCTAGATATCCCTCAACTGAAGAATGGATTAACAAACTGTGGTACATCTACACAATGGAATACTACTCAGCAGTAAGAAAAAATGATATCCTAAAATTTGCAGGCAAATGGATGGACTTGGAGAATATTCTCCTGAGCGAGGTATCACAAACTCAGAAAGATAAGCAGGGGATGTACTCACTCATTAGTGGTCTCTAAACAAACAAACAAGAAAAAAGCCAAGCATGCCCAAGCTGCAAACCACAACCACTGAACAGCTTGGGATCAGAAACACCCTGGACTGACTCTTCGGCTCCCACTCCACCTAAAGGAACACCTGACTCACTCTTGAGGGAGGAGGGACAAAACTGGATCTGCCAGGAGTGGAGACTGAACTAAGTAATATTGGGTCAGTGGGACCATGGGACTGTCTGCTGCCTCCCCAGGGAGGGGATGGGGAGTTGTAGAGAAGAAAAAATGATCTGATGTGGCGGGAGGGGGTAGGGACCTTGAATAATGATATACAGGGATAGAAAGCATGACTTCTTTGTTAATAATAATAATAATAATAATAATAATAAAGAAAAATGCTAATAAATCCAAACCTATCACTCTGCACAAAACTAAAATCCAAATGGATCAAAGACCTCAACATAAACCCAGCTATACTGAACCTGATAGGAAAGAAAGTGGAAAATACCCTCCAACGCATTGGTACTGGTGACCACTTCCTAAATATAACACCAGTAGCACAGACACTAAGAAGAATAATCAATAAGTGTGACCTCCTAAAACTGAGAAGTTTCTGTAAGGCCACAGACACAGTCAATAAGACAAAACAGCAGCCTACAGATTGGGAAAAGATTTTTACCAACCCTACAAGTGACAGAGGATTGATTTCTAAAATATATAGAGAACTCAAGAAATTAGAGCCCAAAATCCTTAATAACCCAATTAAAAACTGGGGTTCAGAACTAAAAAGGAAATAGCAGAATTACAAATGCCTGAAAGGCACATGAAAAAGTACTCAACATCTTTAGCCATCAGAGAAATGGAAATCAAAACAACTTTCAGATACCACCTTACACTGTCAGAATGGCCAAGATTAAAAGCACAGATGATAGTCTATGCTGGAGAGGATGCAGAGCAAGGGGAACACTCCTCCACTGTTTAGCCACTCTGGAATGCAGTATGGTTGTTTCTCAGAAAACTGGAAATCAATCTCCCCAAGAATCCAGCAATACCACTTCTGGGTGTATACCCTAAAGACACACATTTGCACCCCAAAAGCATTAGCTCAACTATGTTCATAGCAGCAGTATTCATAATAGCAAGAACCTGGAAACAACCTAGATGTCCCTCAACTGAAGAATGGATTAACAAACAGTGGTACATCTACACAATGGAGTACTACTCCAGCAGTAAGAAAAAATGATATCCCTAAAATTTGCAGGTAAATGGATGGATTTGGAGAATATCCTCCTGAGCAAGGTATCATAATCCCAGAAAGAGAAGCAGGGGATGTACTCATTCATTAGTGGGTTTTAAAAAAAAAAAAAACGATGTCATTGTATACAAGAGCTCAAGGCTACAACATAGCTAAATGACACAATGCCTCAGTTCTGTATTGACGGCCTCTGGCATGGGTATGGGTGAGGAAAGACTTGTTTTCTTTAAGGGTCTGGCCACAGGGAGATTAATTATGCTTCAGTAAGTAAATGAGCAGCATAAATGGGTGGGGTTTTTTTTGTAAATTGGGAGATCATAAGAGTGGGTATGAATCTGAGAGGTTTGATAACTGAGTTAGATGGGGTACATGATGTAAAAATACCAAATAAAAAATACATAAATTTTTAAAAAAGAATGGAGCAATATCCTCTAAATCAGGTCAAAACAGACAAAGGAAAATCTTCATTGAAGACAAACTATGATATGTACCCCAAAGACATTCTAAACATTCTCTTGGCTACTTACAAAGGTCAATATTACAACTTCTGAGATGACTCCCAAAGACCCAATCCCATTGGGCACTTGGCTAAGAATAGAGCTCTGTTAATGCTGTTAAAACACTGTCCATATTAAATGGCACTTATTTGTTATAAACATTTTCTAAATTTTTTGTTTGCTTGTTGATGTTCTTTAATAAGCTAAGATTTTGTGCTGAGCATTCTGACTTGTGAATTAACCACTATTAACCCAGTGCCTGGATATGTAGAATAGAGGTAGGGGAGACAAACAACTCCTCCTTGGCAGCCAGCTGAACCATTTTCAAGGCCACAGGCTGCTTTGTACTCTGTTCATGTCAATAATATCTTTTTCTGACAAAGCACAATTCCAGTCCATGAAGACACTATTCCAGCCATGATTGTTTCAAATAACCTAAATCAGAATTTTTGCCATCACAAGACTCAAGCTCATGAAGCTGTTTCATACAGGCTGCAGGAAGAGTCTTTTTCTTGGCAGACAAGTAGAGACTGACTGTGCTTGATCTAAGCATAGTCTTTCATGCAAATGATGAAATATCCATGCCACACCCCTCTTCTGGCTACATAAGCAGGCTGTTGTCTATTTCCCCTTTCATCAGGAGACACCTTATGCTGATTCCTGATAGTAAAAACCTCACTGTGGTCTTTTATTGTCTGATTTTTATCATCAGTAGTAGAGCAGGCTGAAGTGAAGAAACAGCAGAAGGAAAAGATGGAAGCAACAGCAAGACAGACAGGGTGGGCTGACGGGTTCCTAGATAGCAGAGGACAGAAACTGCAGGCCTCCCTTACTGGGAGAGGTCCAGGCAAATGTCAAGGACTAAGGGAAAAGGAAGCCAACACCCTACGCACAAGAGCTACCACACTAGTTGGTATTAGAACAGAGACCCCAACACTGAGGCCTGCTCAGAAGCTCTAATGGAAGCAGACACTGACTGGTACTTACTAATGCTGAATGCAAAAGATTATACTAGCTAACAAGTGACTGGGCCATTGCTGTTTAAATCCAGCACAATAAGCCTCCAACTTAAGCTAGCTAGATAGAGGTGAAAATGTCTTGGCTTTGGAAGTCTAGGGCAATATGGTGAACAATGTAACAACTTACAAGGAACTAAATCCTGCCAAAAAATCACAGAAGTGAACACCAAAAAAGATCTTTTTTCAAGTCTAGTCATCAGGTAAGACCATAGCCCAAGACATCTCAGTTGTAACCTGTGACAGATCCTGTGCCAGACAAGCCAGAAAAGATGAGCCAAGTGAGACTTGTGGTCTGAGGATTCATGGAGACAGACAGGCCTGAAGAGCTGACTGGGTGAGAAGTGGCTGTGGTTTGTTTCTCTATCTCTCTCATAGTTCAGCTTTTCCCCAATATCTTGCTCCAGGTTTTTATTATAATACCAAATAGAATTCATGCAATAGTGGGATACAAAAAAATACATTTTAATATGCTAAGAGTATAACTAAATAGACAATGTTTCTAAAAAAATTAAGATCTATAATAGGGATTTTTCTATAAAGTATAATACAGAAGACTCCATAAATAATACAAAGGGTCTACAAAGAAAACATAGCCATTTAATCATCACTCAGCTGATGAAAAGGTTCTTGTTACACCCCATCACACGTATGATTTGTTTTACTCAACATTACTGTTCTGAAGCTTTCCTTATTAGATGCAGTGGTTTGTTCATACTCATTGCTACATTAACATTCTAATATATGAACAGAACACAAGTTATTGTTCCTTCTACTACCAATGGATATTTGGGATATTTTTCAAACTTTTTACTTTATAAATACTAGGTACATGTTAGGCAGAGAGCTGGCAGAGAGCTTGCATGCAGAATTAGGCCCAGGGTTCTGGGTCTAGCCATGTATAACTGGGTGTAGTGGTACATACTTGTAATCCTAATACTCCAGGTAATATATGGGGCAGGCATATTCAGAGGTGTCTATCTACTTTCTTAATGGGACTACTATAATGTGTAATATGAGATTTGCATTGAATGGAATGGATACCAGTGTAGGTTGGTGAGTTTAAAAGACAGATAACTTTTTAAGTGAACAGAGTATTAGTGAAATTTGCTTAAAAAGACATTGAGTTATATAATTGGAGTGCTCAAAGAAAAATGAAGGGTAATAAGAATATCTGAAGAAATGGTGACTCTCTAAATGTGACCAGAGAAATAAAGTGACAAATGTAAAAATCTCAGTGACTCCAAATGAAAGCATAATAGGAAGAAAATGCAGTAAATCACATTGTAATCAACTCATTTTTAATTAGTGATAAATAAAATTCTACAGTTTGTTGATGATTGAGTACTATTTGGAGTTGAATATAATGAAGTACTGGTACATGTGACAAAATGAAGAAGTCAGGTACCTATTCTAGGTTTCCATTTCTATGTGCTATCCAGGGTAGACAAGCTCAAGAATAAACAGTGTATCAATGTTGCCTGAGGCTGGATGAAGTAAGGCTGAAGGAGTACCTCTTCATTTATCAATAAAATGCATCTTTTTCTGATTATAATGACTTCTGGACTTAAATAATGACAAACCATAATTCTGCAAAAGTCACTGAAATTTATACACTTTTATAAGGTGAGCTTTATATATGTGAATGGTATATCAACAAAATGGAGATTAACGTGACAAACATACACTGAGGAGCATTGCTAGCCAAGTGCACCTTGACTCCGCCAGAAAGAATTCTGTAAAAATATCAGACTGAGTAGTTATAAATTTGCAAAGTTTTAAATAAAAGAATGAGGTTTAATTACTTCATTTAAATATTTTAAATGTAACTGATAGAGGTAAGATAGCTATTGTAATACTAGAAATGGGCTGTTAAACTATCAAATATTGTTCCTATCAGCTGACAGAGAAGCTGTCTCAGCCTGATGGCAATGAAAGACACAAGATGAATCACTGCTTGTGGAAACCAATTTATTTAGTCCCTCCGAGTGGCTGTTATTTATGACTTGTCAACACATGCTGTTAGTGTAATTAAACATAAAAACCTGAAATTCTCTCCTTTCTACAACCCCACTGTTTATAAAAATAGAATCCACAAATTTAGAACATAAATTCATATTTTAAGTTCATTGTGGCTTATTATTTTGCTGATGTTGCCACACCATTCATTGCTTTGACTTGTCGGATTTAAACGCTTACAGGGACCACTGTGAAATTCTATGCAGGGACCATTCATTTCAAAATAACACCCCCTCCCCGATTTAAAACATGGCACTGATAGAATGTTCATTGAAAGCCTAAGACAGTTAGCTCATGACTAATGAAAAGCATGACTTCTTAACTGTTGTGTGAGCAAGATCTTACAGATAAAGTATTCTGCCCATACTTGTTACATGAAAAGTGCATTTTCAAATTTCACTTTTGCCAAGCCTTCATAGGATTTCCATCATGCAGCTGTAATCAACAATTCTGTCTTCTCTTCCCTTCCCTCTCTCCCTTTCTCTTCTTCTCTCTAATATTACTATAAATACCAGACTTCTTATAGCAACTGTTTCCATGTCAAAAATATTTGGAAGAGCAAAAGAGTTGTAAGCAGTATCTGTTAACTGTGTGACTTATCTGCCAAGTATTAACAGCCAGCTATTCTGAATGATGTTCCTCATTGAATTTATATCTTTGTTTTTGTTTTGCAGGGGGTGAGGGACATTGTTTTTTTTTTTTCTTTTAAGATTTATTTTATGCATTCAAATGTTTTGCCTGGATGTATGAATGTACATTACATATGTCCCTAGTACAAATGCTAGATAGATGCAGGCATCAAATTCCTTGGAACAAAAGCTATGGATGATTATAAACCACAACATAGGTACTGGGAAACAAACCTGGGTCTCCTGCAAGAGTGGAAAATGCTCTTAACTACTGATCCATCTCCTCAACCATTTTCTGTTTTGTTTTGAGATAGGATCACACTATTTGACCCTGACTTGCCTGGAACTCTTTATGTAGACTAGGCTAGACTAGGGTTGGAGTTAGGTTTTCAAAGTGCGGATTTAAAAAGGTGGTTAAAAAAACACCCACCTCTGGAACTTAACAACTTCCTGTAACTCCAGCTCCAGGGGGATGATACTTTCTGGGTTCTATAGGCACTGCACTCATGTGCACAAACCCCCACACACTTTATTATATATAACTCATAGAGAGACTCACCTGTCTCTGCCTCTGAATGCTAGAATTAAGGCATACACCACTACACTTGACTTAATTTGTATCTCTAAAGTGCCAAATCCAGCTTACTGGTTGTGGGCTTCTAGGGGCTTTCAATAATCAACACGTGCTTTAAGTGACATCAAGGGACTATGTACCCACCAAGTACACAAGTTCATTTATGGCATTTTATTCTATTGAAAGCCAACTCCACTGTTTCAGGGAAACTTAAAGAATGGGATTGCAAACAAGACTCAATTCCAATTCAAATACACATAAGTGTATATAATATTGTGTTTTCAAATAGCTGCCTGAAATTGATGCCACATTTGCCTAGTAAATCAAGAACAGAAGCTTGGATAGTTTCAACAAAATATTTTTGCAACAAAATCTATTTGCCAAAATTGCACACAAATACTACTTCTTACAGACTGACTCATCATTAGAAGCATCAATTATCACATGATACATGTTATGATACTTAGAGTAAATATAATTCCTGCCGAATGTTGTTTGCCTTCGCCTCTCCCCCTGTGGTATGTTCTTCCTTTGTGTATCTCCCAACATCTCTCACCTCCAACATTCACTGAACCTGAAGAATAAGCAACCACAGTTAATATATATTTTAGAATACTAAGATTTTTGCAATTTCCTAATTACATGCAGGACATCTTGCTATCTTAAGGATACTGCCCAGCCATATGTTCTCGCCAGACTGTAGCTTGCCTTTTTTGTTTTATTTCTTATATACTTGGAAAACACTGAGTCTCATACATAAATGCATATGGTGTACATACACATCAATGTATAACTTAGTGAAAAAATTGTATAACACTAATTTAATTAAAAGATTATGATTTAGAAATACAGAAAAGTCACTACAACCATTAAATTATATCTAGATAGGATTCCTCTACAGTATTATCTTTTGTCTAACTCAGCTGCAACATCCATACTGCAAAGAAATTAGGAACTAAAGAAACAAAGGTTTTCAAAAAAATAATCTTGAAACTCAAAATGAATGAATATTCATGTATTTTTGATAACTGAAACCCATTGTGGGAGAGAGATACAAGTAAAGAACTACATTTGAGTAACCATGTGCACTGAAATGATTGTGGGTGGACCAAAAAAAAAAACTTACATTCTTCAAATTCCAATAACTATCTGCAATTCAAAATGAACATTAAAATGAGGTTAGTCTATTCACAAAAACAAACATTAAATGTATTGATATTTGAAATTGAATTGTACCTCATCAGAAATCAAGTATGAGTGCTGGAGGGATGCCTAGGTGGCTAAGAGCACAGCCTGCTTTTGCAGAGAAGCAGAATTAGTCTCTCAACACCCACCTCTAGAACTTAACAACTTCCTGTAACTCCAGCTCCAGGGGGATGATACTTTCTGGGTTCTATAGGCACTGCACTCATGTGCACAAACCCCCACACACTTTATTATATATAACTGTAAAACAAGAAGAAAATTCCTGGGCCCAAAGCACATGAGTTACTTCTGCAGATAAACTCACCTGCCATAAATCTGAGGAGCTGAGTTAGATCCCTGGAACTGACATAGCTGAAGGAGAGAACTGATTGCCACAAACTGTGTCTGCTCCCCCCTCACACAAATAAACATAATAAAACTACTTTTTAATCTTGTTTTGGTTCTAAGAGTATAAAATTCCTACCTAAAAATTAAAAGACAAGTTTTCAGGAAAAGTTCATGACAGGTATCTTTCTTAACATTTTTATGCAGTTCTTTGTGAATGTGGGTGTGTGAATGTACATATGTTTTCATAAATGTGGAAGCCAGAGGTCATTCACCTTGTTTTTAAACAAAAGATCTCTCATAGGTCTGGGGATTGTCTGTTAGACCCAGTAGGCTGACTGGTCAGTGAGCCTGAGGGATCTACCTATCTTTGCCTCCCCAACACTGGGGTTACAGGCATGCACCATCACACCCAGCTTTTTAAATACGCACTTTGAAAACCTAACTCCAACCCTCTCCTGAGTGAATTATCTCCCTAGCCTCTTTCTTAATACTTACAAATTGAGAATGAAACAAAGCTGTTATTGTTGTTGTTTTAACGCACTGAGCAGTTAAGGGGAAGATAACTGTAGAGGGAAGGAGTTACACAAGGGAGCCAGAAAAGATGAAGAGCAGACATACCGGTTATTCGGGGAGGGCTGCTTCAAAGCAGGCTAAGGTAGTTAACTATTCACCCTAAATTTCTGTTCACAAAGTTTCATAAGCTCTATACACAGACCAAACAATCACAATTCTATTTTCTAACAACTACTTACAAATAATGTCAAACCAATTAACAATAAAATGTGTTCAACTTTGATGATTTATAGACTTACTCTTAAGAGAAACTATAATTTGAAAGTTCCTACATTTCATAACAATAAACTTAATTAAACATTAATTTTGAGAATTCAAAATAACTATCAACAACACATTTATCCTTCATTAAGGACTATCAAGCTTTAAAAAGCAATTAACATTGTTGTATATTTCAGTAGCATTATAAAAACTAAGACCTTATACTGCCAAATGTTTATGTAACATATTCTCAACAGGCAAAGATAGATTTCGTTTACTTAACATAGAAACCTGTAAGTAACATGAGTTACTATGTGGGCTTTTCCCACATAGACTAAAATTCAAATCCTGACAGAACACGTTTCCTATTCCGACAGAGACTAAAATTCAAATCCTGACAGAACACGTTTCCTATTCCGACAGATAAGATTTTCCAACTACAGACAGAATGGAAAGGATGAATCTTATGGTGGCTAGGGCAGTTAATAGATGAACAAGCATTAGAACAATGAGGAAGGCTGATGAGGTGTCCTCCACAATGTTGTAACTGGAAGTCTTTAGTCTCTTGTTTTCTCCAGTGACTAGGGCAGCAATCTGATAAACGAGTGCACAATAAAAACTGTTTTTTTACAGGCTCCAGAATACGTAAGTATTTAGCTAATACAGTTAACAACAGGAAAGAATCATAAATATAAAATTTGACAAGAGAATGCATTATTACTTAAGTTTGGTTGCAAATAAGGAAACACAATAAATGTTCTTTTTCTCTTTCTACACTTTGCAGCTTTGTTGTAGAAATAAAAAAGTTTATATAAATAAGTAAAAGTCCCCATTATTAAATGATAATTTGGCATCTTAGTGTTACTGATATATTTTCTTCCATATTTACTAATAGCAAAATCTTACAATAAGCTATTATACAATGTTTAACACTAAAACAATCATTTGGAAGTTATCTTTTTCACTAAAAGACAGAGATAAAAACTGTCATGCCTATGGATGCTTCTAGAATTTCATTTTAAGCAGAGAAGTTTTTTGTTTGGATGTTCTTGAGTTTTCCTTCTAACTATGTTATTATAGGCCAACAAACCTGATAGGCATAAATATAAATTTATGCTATTTTGGTGATTCTAAATATGGCATAAGAAATAGAATCTGATTTATAAATCCCACACCAAATATGTTTGTAAGGGGCAAATCTATTACAAGACTTCGCTATTGTTTTTGAACTTTGGTAAAAATATATTCTATAGAAGATATGTTCAACCGTAGAGTAATAAAACAAAACAAAAAACTTACCTTTTACAGTGACAATGAAATCTAGTCTCTTACAGTTTTAAAACAACATTCAAATATTGGCCCTTCTAAATGTAGAGTTGTAGGTTTACAAATCTGAAGCACTTTCTACTTTATAATCAAAAGATCTATTTCCTGCCTAGCTTCTGTGGAGTCTCCTTATCCCCGTTCCTTCTTATCCTGTATGTCACCTTTTCTTCTCCTTCAGAATCTCACTTCCCAGCTAAGTCCTGCTGCTCTGGATCCAACGCCTTCCTAACTATTCTGTCGGCTTCCCATGATTTCCTGGTTCCAATTAACTGATTTGGAAAGTACACCAGAAGGCAACAAAGAAAAGCAAGGAATGTGCTGACTCTTGGATAGTGTCTGTTCATGCAGATAGTAGTAGATTCTCATAAGGAAACTAGGAGCACAACCTGCAGATGTGCAGCCTTCAATACCAATTCCACAAGAGAAAACAACAGCGCAGTCCTTTACAATTTAATCCCAATGGTGAACATTGTGCATGCCTAATGAAAGAAAAAAAATGTTATTAGAGCAAAAAGAAAGACTCACCTAACAAACTACTTCAGATGTACAAGTCCCATGGAAGAAGCAAAAGTAACACAAAGCTGGGCATGGTGGCATTATTATTCTTTCTTATTAAAAGAAAAGAGAGGCAAGGGGAGGGAAGAGAGATGGGGGAGAGAGAAAAGATTCAATGTGTCTCTGACTCTGATTGAGACTAATATTTGGGTATAAATATAAAACCCTGAGAAAATGAAGCAATAAGGCAATCATATTAAATCGAAGATAATTGCAAAACTGGATCAAAGAAGGAAATACCATATACACGTCACATCATCTTGTCATAGAGTAATTACATAGTCAAACTATTATAAATAGCAAATGCTAACTTTAGCCAAAAAAAAAAAAAAAAAAGGTGAGATGTTCTGTATGAGGACGGTAAAGGAAGATGAGTCTTTAGGAAAACAATATAGGAACTAAAATTTAATCCTCATAGTCCATAGTAGACCAACAGATAGTATAAGAATAATGGTACCTGGGTGATACAAATACTACAGGACAGTAAAATACTTGAAATGGTCATCTCTGGGTAGTGATGGTTGGGTATAAAAAGGACAAAACAAAATTAAACTTTTTTCACTTGAAGCTTTGGGAGAAAAACAATGTATACTGTATTTTCCAATTTTGTGTTTATTAGTCTTGTTTCAGTGTGAGTGCATGTTTGTGGGTTTTTTTCTATATTGTGGTTTGTTTGGCTTTGTTGTTGTTGACTGCCTATTTGTTTCCTAAAAAGAGAGAGAAAGCGGGATGTGGAATTTGCTGGAATGGAGGACAGAATGGACCTGGGAGGAGTTGTGGGAGGGGAAACCGTGGGCAGAATATGCCAGGGAAAAGAAATCAGTTAAATAAAACTCTCAACTTGAAATTACTTACAATAATGTTAAAAATAATCTAAGTTTATGGTCAAAAGTGAGTAATTCTGAGCAGTATATATGCCAAGAGATTCTGACAATGAAGACATAAATTGGGTAAAGGAAAAGAAAATCACTAGGCTGCAGTTCATACCAAGAAACATAGGATAGGATATTAAGGAACAAAAGATAGCAGCTGTTTTGTTTTGAACTACAGGAAAAAGACAATAGAGGACTCCCCAAAATAACACTTGAACTTAAGAGCTCTGTTTCATAAATCATGTGGTCTACTATATTAGACTTATAGACTACTGTAGTTGAAAGAAATTGTAAACATGGCTAACCATTTATTTCCCTCATTTTATGGCTATTTAGACAAAACTACACAACTGCTCAGTGTAGAATCTAAACCCTTTGTTCTTTCCCTCACACCCATTACATATCACAATGCATCCACTTTTTAAACCACATGTGTGGTTTGCATATGTGAGCCTGGAAGTTAACATTCAAAGTCCCCTTCCGTTGTTCTCTATCTTAACTGAGCTAGGGCCTCTCAATTTGAACTCAGAGCTCACCTAAGCACAGTCTAAGAAGCCAACTTGCTCTGGGGAGCAACTGTCTCCAACATAGAAGT
Source organism: Sigmodon hispidus (assembly GCA_004025045.1). Taxonomy (NCBI): domain Eukaryota; kingdom Metazoa; phylum Chordata; class Mammalia; order Rodentia; family Cricetidae; genus Sigmodon; species Sigmodon hispidus. Next base: position 41,975 of record PVIH01015036.1, read on the forward strand.
GTTGCAATTACAGGTGAGAATGTCACACACACACAGTATTTACATGTTTGATGGACCCAAACTTAAGTACTTATGTTTGTGTGACATAAGGTGCCTCATCCATCGACCTACATCCTAAGTTAATGATGCATCTCAAGTACTAAATATTTATTAAATATACCTGAGTGCTTACTGGTAATTAACGCTTAGTTTTAAAAGGGGATTCCAGTGATTAGAATCCACAGGATTGCCTGTGATTCCAGTACTCAGAAAGATGAAGCAACCAAGGGACACCTGTGAGTTTAACACCTGCCTGAACTAAGAATAAGTTCAAAGACAGCAAGGTCTACAAAGCAAAATCATGTCTCTGGTCAACAAGATGGCTCAGTGGACAAAATCCAAAGCTACCACCCTGAAGAACTAATTCAATTCCCAGAACCCACAGGGTAGACAGAGATAAGTGACTCCTGAAAGATGTCCTCTGGTCTCCCCACACAGACTACTGAATGTGTCTCCCAGACACAAAAATAAATTAATTTTTAATTGAAAATGTTTTAATTAAAACTTTTTTCACCTCAAAAAGTTTTCCTTGGGACTGGAGAGGTGGTCAAGTGGACAGAATGCATATTGCTCTTGAAAAGGATCCAACTTGGGTTCCTAGCATTCCCATTAAGTTCCTCACAACAGACTACAACTCTAGCCCTAGGGACTCCACAGGCACCTGCACTCACATGCATGCAAACATATACAAATGAAAAAATAAATCTTTGTTTAGTCTACTTGATTTTAAGATTTAAAAGCATCAAAGTAGTAAGATGGCTACCCATTTCACTAACCATGCTGTTCTGGGTAGTGCTGCCTGCCCACAGAGTCTAAAAAACATGGACAACTTGGGATCAGCGGTATTGCCTGTCTACTACCTCTTCTTGAATATGAAGAAAGAGTACATACTGGACTGATCCCTGAGGAACTCTTCCCATTCCTTTATCCTAACACTGGTGTAACAAGACCCTATATTCTTGGAATTGAACTTATCTTGTATTTTCTACCCCCCTCAAAAAAATATGTAATTAACCCAGAGGCCTTCTCTGCCATGTCAATAGTAGAAATTAATTGTCTATGTGATTAAAGCCTCTAGTGGAGAATCTATTGATAAACTTAGTAAGCAAAAGTAAAATAATGTTCAACTGGAAGTAAAGCAAGTGATCATCAAGGAAATTTGGGACACAGCATGCACTAATTCAGAAAGAGGACTACCTGATGTTCTAAAGAACATTACCATGGCCATGCCCATGGTGGTCACTTACTGGCAATGGCCTCATAGAGTATATAAAGGTGCACAGCTACATTGCAGGAGGTAAAGAACCACCTGGACATGATGTGGCAAAGGGACTAAGAGTATATGAATGACTGAGTGAAGCATATGATACAGAGCATCTCTACACAGCAGGGAAAGGAGGCAACTGCCAAGTACTCTCCAGATCTAAATTAAAGCTGCTGGTGCCTGACTGTATCTGTCTCAATTGAGACAGCCAGAACTAGTTCACTAAACAGAAACTGGTCTGTGTAACAAAAATCTCCCTGTATCACTGGTTATTGAAATTACAATGACAAAGATTCTTTTAGGGGCTGAAACCCATTGCTCAGTAAGGTACTTCAGACCCTTGATCTGCATCTCAAGTTGTTTAGTGATGGCTTTTGAATGAGTAATTTGCAGCAACTTTCTTGCTGACTAATAATGAAGTTACAGTCTACATTTCTAACTAATTATACTATCTTGCAATAAATTGACAAGTAAAAAAAAGGTAAAAATAATGAAGGATGAAATTTTAGTTAAAGCATTTGATAAAGCTTGTAAGACAAACAGGCATAATCAAGGGGAAAAAATAACTCAAGTTTCTTCTCCAACTTTTAATGACAAAACGTAACTGAGAAATTTTAACATCTTTCAATTGCCCAAATTGTAGATTTACAAATGTGTTGTCCACCATAAAAATAGAAATTAAAATATGTATTTTACTGTAATTTGTATTAGTGTTCAAACTGTAGAATTCCCTTATTCAGATAAGCAATCATGGTCTGGAAAAAAAATTTATGAGAATATACAGCCTAGTAATCTTAAAGAATTGCTAGAATTCTACAAGAAGACACTTTACTTAGGGCAACTGCTCATTAATGCTGAGAACCCATCATCAGCTGCCAAACAACATTCAAGATTTGGGTTAAAGCCAGACATGGTGGCACACGCCATTAGCCCAGTACTTGAAGCAGAAGGAAAGTTAATATAGAGCCAGCCTGGACTACATGCCAGAGCATGCCTCTCCCCAAACATATTTGGGTCATCTTCCTATTGATATTAAAACTATTTGACATTAAATGGAAAACCCGGCCTTTTCATTTTTTTAACTTAATTACCAGTTAAATGTCATTCAAGGAGTTCCCTCACTTTATCAAAAAATTATACATATAAAAAGATAGTTCTCACATGTTTATTTACTCTCTGTTCAAAATCTCCTTAGAGACATTCAGTGACTGTCCCGGAGTTGTGGCTTATATAGTAGCAATAGAATTATATTTTTTTTCCATTATAACACATTTTTAACATAAAAGTTTTTGTTTTTTTTTTTTTACAGCCAATCATTTTTAGAAAGTTCTCAATACTTCAATGTGAAAAACAAGAGTTGGTTTTTCTTTCTTTTGTTTTTTTTTTTTTAAATCAGGCCATCTAATAATCTTTAATTATTTAATGTGTCTAGTTCATTCTTTTTTAAGCATATTCTACTTCAAAGATCCTCTATAGTGAATACACCTAATAGTATAGACACATAAGACATTATGAGCAGTAACTAAAATGCAGAGGTCTTTCTACTCTTGTGTATTTAATAACAAAAATGCAAATTGCTGTGTTTTATAATTAGTAAGCAGAAGCAGTTATTCTGAACTGCTTATTTTATATTAGAATAAAAAATGTATTTCACTATAACCAATGCTTGTTCATACTGAAGCACGGGCATGAGAACACAATACTGAAATCATATCCATGTTTCCTGGCTAAGAATTCAGGTGACAACAATTCCTGTGCTTCATTAAATTCAGAGATGGGTGAAAATGAAAGAATTATTTAAAGATGTGTTCAGGAGCAATAAATCCATCTATAACACCAATGGTTTATAAACTTGTCTTCTGTGCACCTAAAAATCTCAAAATCAACATGTAATTAAGTCAGTTATCAAAGACTATCCCTAGAAATTCTGTGAAGAGGCTTCCAATATTACATCACTAGAGCATGGCTTATAAATAAAATATACCAAAATATTTGTTAGCAAATATTAAATAGCTCCAAATTTCTATTTTAGAAAAAAGTCATTCATTTTAAGGAATCCTAACAAAATTTATTTTGGTATCAAACAAATGTAACTAGTAGTAAAGAAAAAAGTATCTATAATTTTGACAAGATGCTAATTTGTTTATTAAAAAGTATACAAAATTAGCTTAATTACAACATTAATTTATCAAAGGTTCTTAAAGTCAATTTTGCTTTTGGAAAAGTATCAAGTCTTCATATCCAGAATAACAGCCTTTTATTATCTTGACTTATGGAACTGTACATCAGATCTTCAAACAAGGACATCAAATGAAACCCTGTATCATAATATATTACTCTTTTCCTGAAAGCCTGGAATGTAAATGAAAATTTATTTTTTTAATTGATGGAAAAATTATGAACAAAGTAACCACAGACCAAACATATGTCAGAATGGCTTGTTGCTGAAATTAAACATGAACAAATTAACTTTACATTGCTAAAAAAATAGCCTTAAGTTGAGTTTTTTCTTTATTAAAAAAGCTTTTAAAGCAATTTCAGATCTTTGAGCCTTACAACAAAACAGTTCATTAGTTTTAGCTAGGAAACTCACATCCACAAATGGCATCCTCAAATGGTACATATCTTAAAGGTATATATACACAAAACTAAAGTTCTTAAATTGTTAACAAATCTAGGAGCAATAATTTAATATTCTATTGAAAAATACAGGTAGCCTTAAGAGAAACATGCTTGGTCAATCTTTCTTAAAGCTTTTGAGTTTGTTGCCCAAACATTTAAAAACACAGGAAAAACAGTCCACTCCTTCCTGTTGTCTTTTAAGGAGATATCAATTTACAGACATAACTAAAAGAAATATCCAGGATATCCAACTATATTTGCCATGAATTTAAACATACAACTATAGTGTATAATATAAAAGTAAAAAATATATATAATTTCAGCCTAAGATGAGTTTTCCTAATAAGTTTTACAGGAGAAATATCACATGAGACCCCAAATAAATGTCAGATACAAAATTATATGACATGGCTTCATTCAAATACACACAAAATTCAAGTCAGAAAACTAGACTGCCTTTTTTATATCACCAGCTTTCATGAGAGCCTTAATTGCTCTTGCCCTCATCTCAAGTTCTAAAAGTTCCAGTTGCTGTGCAGAAGGCTGAACATCTTCTGGTGGAGGAACAGTCAGGGTGGCCGCTTTGGGCTCCTTTGGGCTAGACTCTGCCAGTCCCAGAATTTCATTCACACTTTTTTCAATATCTTTTTCCAAGTCATCTATCTGACCAGCTTCACTCTGGGCTGTATTTTCTGGGACTTCTGGAGCAGCAGCAGCAGTAGCAACAGCAGTGGCAGCGGCGGCGGCAGCAACAGCAGCTTCTTCATTGCATGGGCCTTCTATATCGCTGTCATAAGCATCTGCATTTATACTGAGTACATCACTATCTTCCCCTTTGCCTGAAACAGACAAAAGAAGGGGGTGGGGGAGAACCATGTAACCCAAAGCTCTGGGTCAACATTTCCTTCTACTATAGATGAAGGGGTTGCCCTGACTTACCTCCACTACAAAGGCCCAACTTCAGATGTAATTCTTATTGTACTCACATCTTTCCTGACTCTTCAACTTGAAAACCAAATTATATTTCATGTAAATACTAGAGTAGTTTCATTTCAGTTTGATGAAACTTAGCTCATCATATGGAGTTCCCTTGATCAATTTTCCTAATTAAAATGTCATAGTATCTTATGAAGTTTACAGATTACAAAATGAAGACTCAGGTTGAAAATCTTTTAAATACAGCATTATTGGGAAAATACAATTTTATCCTGAGGACACACTTTGCTTTGTAGACTGGGAAAAAAGGAAAAAATGTCATCAGGAAGTTAAACAGTCTGAACATCACTTATCCCAAGTTCTCTCCTATACTTATTCAAGCACTTGGTCCCAAATCAATAAATTAATAAAATTAGTATACAAGTATTTTAATGTTATAAAACTCTGATGTCAAGTATTTAATCTAAATGTAGATCATGATGCCCAATTAATCATTTTGGCCTTGGCACTTCCGCAACTTCAGATAACATTTGCAATTTTGAGTGCTCATTTATTATCCTAATTTATTTATATTTTAAGTAACAAGCATGTTTTTTGTTTAAAAATTAATTCTCACACTTTTTGTTTGAAAATAAAACTTATAATATTGAACAGCAAATGAAAACAACTGTTAACAGAATGAACAGAAAGAAGCAATTCTACCTCATTTGCTTTATAATAGATACTATACCAACCTTAACCTATATCACTTTAATTATAAAACCACTTCCAACTCCACAATTAAGGTAGAAAACCAGCCAATATATTACATTTGCTGCCACAAATAGAATACATAAAAGGTTGCAATTTTAATAGATTCTAAAGAGCATTTCATTCAAAGAAGCAAGAATTTCCAAACAAGGAAAAAAATTACAGCAAAATGATTAATTTTTCTTCTACAAAAATTGATAGAAATATTCTAACTTGAGATAAAAACAAACATAAGAAAATATGCACTTTGCTGTTCAAAGCCTCCCGCCACCCCCCCCCCAAAAAAACCAAAAACACCGTTCAGGTGGAAGATTTGGGGCCATCTACAATCAAACTGGTTTGATATCTGTGAAAAATATATGAATTACAATGTCAAGAAAGCTTCCACCAAGAGAGATCTGAGAGAGGAGGCAATGCATAGCTGGGTTAGGATCCTGTGAATATCCTCTCAGAGGAGAAGTGGGCTTAGATTTTTGAACAATGTTGAAAGCATTAAGACTTTGGGAGATCTAGATACGCTAAGTGTGCTTTGTATTATACAATGAGCATGAGTCTTTGGGGGCCATGAAAGAAGGTTAAGTATTAAATATAAAATGTTACTGACGGGCTCATGTGACTTTCCAACTCCCCTGTTCTTTGTTTCTATCTTGTTTGTTCTCTCTGCTTTCTGCCTGCCGGGGTAGGAACAGCTTCTGCTACATGCACCCATTGCCACCAGGTTCTGTCGCACAGCAGGCCTGGCATCATGGAGCTAAGTCGGTCAGACTATGACAGAAGGCCTGAAACAACTTGTGAGAGGAAAGATTAACTTTTAGAGACTTCAGTCAATGGTTACATGGAACAGGAAGGGAAAAAACAGCCAGGGACATGCTATCTCCTGGCCCTCAGTGGCCTACTTCCAACCTCCTCTCCAAACAGCAACCATGTGGGACTAAGGGTACACCACGTGAGTCCATGAGGACACTTCACACTCAAATTATAACATATGTTCCTTATCCCCATCAGAAGAAAGGCTGCTTTCATATACCTTTCTGGGGCTAAGAAGCACAAAGTTGCACACACATTCATTCACTTAATCTGAATCATTTTTAAAGCCTGTTTATATGAGGTAATTTAAGGCATAACAATAGATAAAAAGTCACTCCCCTGAGCTTACATAGTAAAATGCTTTATAGAATCAGTACCACCAGAGATTCAGAATCAAAATGTTCATATATTCAGTCCCAATCTCAAAAGACAGAAAGCTAGCCAAAAAAAAAAAAAAAAATCTTTTGAGTGTATTTCAAACATTTAAATGGACAAGAAATATACTGCTTTATATGTTTACTTTTCTATCAGCAATACATCTATTCTATCACTAAAGAAATCTGGTGTCCTCTGTTAACGTTCAAAATTATCAAATATAAGTAACTTGTGTTCTCTACAACACAATGTTCCTGAAGGCATTCATAAGTTTTATCTGTCCACTGTAAGTATACCATACGTACCAAACTTTATAGCATTGCACACATAAAGTGATCTGACGAGCACTTTTACACAAAGAAGTTCATTTCATTAGAATCAGTAAGTAACTCACTTTTTAAAATCATCACCTGAAAACATATGAACACATTTCCAAAACTAATTCACTCTCATCATTTCTCAGCATTTGTAACAACTTGCTCACAAAGCAGAAAAGGCAAAGCTTTTACGCTCTTTTCAAAGAATGATCATCTTAAATGCCTCATTCAAAGTCCTTAAAATTGTGTGATTTATGTGTTCTATTCCCCCCCACCCCCGCACTCTCACTCTAGACGTGTGTGTGTGTGTGTGTGTGTGTGTGTGTGTGTGGGCGCGCGCGCGCACTCATTTTCAGGACAAAGTGAATGCCAATTTAAGTAATGTAAGAATTCTACAAAGTATAATAAAAATAAAAAAAAATTAAAAAGAATTCTTCAAAGTATCACCTTCAAGTTTATTCATAAACTTACAAGAGTCTTATAGTAATGATCTAAAAGGTAAATTATTTCTAGTCTTTTCAATAAAATCTAATCAGTAAGAAGAATTTAAACAGATAATGTAATATTTACTTTAATACAGCCTTAGAATTACTTTCCAGAAATTTATGTTCAAACTTATTTCATAATAGACATATTTATGTACCATTAATTATGGTAAGAATCCCAAAACTCAGCTTATAAGTTAATTACATACTTGAACTTTACAAAAGCACTAGTACTTAAGTCCAGTTAATTATTCAAGTTTTATTAAAGATCTCTAAAAAAAAGGTGTGATGTATACATGATATAAACAGTTATTAAAATCCAACACAAAAATAAAATACAATAAACCTGAATTAAAATATCAAATATGCAATTAAAATAGTAAGAATAAAAATTCAAACTATTAACTAAAACTATAAAAGACTAATCAAAAAAAATGCAGGGGGAAAAAAGTCAAGAAAAAAAAATAAGACCTAAGTTACTGACATTATGGAGCTGCAGAATAATTAACTTTCTTTGCAGGAAACAGAGTCTGTGATATACTCCTTATATTAACTTTGTTCCTCAGTAAGATGGGTGAGCCCTCATATTATAGAGCTCTTCAGAGAAAAGCAATTAAATAAAGAGTGGAGCAAACTGATTAGGAGAAAGGATTAAAAGACCTCAAGAGCTTGGCTAGGCTGCAGTGCTAGGAAGACAAAGTGGAAGTGGGGAGAAATGTAGAACGTAATAAGGAGTTCAAGAATTCCCTGAGCATTTTTCTCTTACGGGTGATGCTATAGCCAATTTCATGCCAGTGTACATACTATTACATTGTCTTCTGTTCTGTATGCTTTCAGCATTTCTCTTTTGTTCATTTCCTTACTATCTTCCTTCTGTCCTACCTGTTTGATTCATCTTCCAAACTCTGAACATAAGTACTAAAGAGATTTCAATAAACAAATCCATTCATCTAGACTTAGTATCTAAACAGAAATATTAATCATTATTACTCAAATTAATGGTTGACACATGTGAATACTCTGAGAAATACATTATTTGATGAGCATGGAATAAAAGCATAAAGGCTAAATATTTGACAACTAAACACAACACTTTAGACTCTTCTTACTGCCAAGGCGAAGAAAAAGAACCAATATCCATTCAGTTTAGCATATACTGTTGGACCAAGGATTACAGGTTCACTCTTAGACACTGAGAATGCACTGAGACACACACACGCACAAGTAACATACCATGAGTATAAATAAAAAGGCTTTTACTATGGAACAGGAAAAGCTAAAATACAAAACTTATTTTTTACTATAATCTGCAACAAATTTCACTGCCTGAAAACTACATGATTTCATAAAATTAGAAGAGGGAAACATTCAATGTCATCAACTTGATTTTTCATAAGTGTTGTAGATAGAACAGTCAATAAAAGCAAATAAACACAAAAATATCCCAGTATAACTCATAAAAGGTTGTCATATTAGCATATTTAGCACTTGTACAGTCTATTATAATTCTAGTTGATAATTCAGTTCTCATTTGTAACATGAAAGACTAGCCTGCCTATGAAACCTTCTGATATTGCATTACTACAGGAAGCATTTACACAGCTGTCCAAATTCCTGCAAATGACAACTAGTCACACAAGAGAGAAATACCTAAAAATCAGCACAAGAATGTAAATTAACTGCAAAGAAGACAAGTAAATATGTCTTTCCTAATCACAAA